>CM055900.1:42801623-42869123 GCA_029582155.1 Panopea generosa
TCAATATTACACTCTTAAGTGATCCGATATACCTTTTTATTTAATAATGTACGCTTAATTGTTTTTAACAGTGCTATTTGCAAATCAGGTTAGTTTATAGAGTTTAACCCTTATAAGTCGTGTATTATTAATGCAATAAGCTTGATACAGTTTAAAAAATCATATCGCAAAATATTGCAGCAAGCGTGATAAACTGGTTATTAGAATTGCCCAAATAACATAAATTCTACTGAATAACAACTAGTCTGACGCATTTAAGTGAATCATCTCAGCGTACACTTACATTTATAACTATAGTTTGCTATAGTACAGACCGTTTGTTTTGAGCGTACTAGTCTGTAGAATAGCCCAAGATCTCGCGATTGATTCGGTTAAATAGTAATGGTGCAAAAAGCCACATTTGAGCACGTTGATTGGTCAGTTGCTTCAACTGAAAGTTTGATGACGTCACAGTTAAGTAAGCTTTCAACGGCTATGGATTGTGGGTCAATCAAAGTATTGCCTGCTTTTTCATTGGTAGTTAATAGACCTGATTCGGGAGATATCAGGTTCTGGGATTGACTATGAGCGTACGGAGTTGAATGAGCACGACATTTTTCACACGCGTATATGGAGTATGCAGGTTTTCTTTCAACAAATCCAAAATTTTAAACGAGTATAATTTATAAAAATCACACTTTCGAAAGTTAATGTTTGTTTTCATATTCATATTTTCTCCATTTGCCCTTCCTTCCACGGTTATTAATGGATTAGTTGACACAGAGAAAAAAGAACATTCTTAAATTTTGACTTTGAAAACATTTGTTACGCTGTTGATTTACAATTTGACAATTTATTATATATGATCAAAATAACAGTGTGATTTAGCATCACACATGACAATGTTTTATATGTGTTCTAAATAATAGTGCGATGTACGATCACACATGACAATGTTTTATATGTGTTCTAAATAACAGTGCTATGTACGATCACACATGACAATGTTTTATATGTGTTCTAAATAACAGTGCGATGTACGATCACACACGACAATGTTTTATGTGTGTTTTAAATAATAGTGCGATGTACGATCACACACGACAATGTTTTATGTGTGTTCTAAATAACAGTGCGATGTACGATCACACACGACAATGTTTTATGTGTGTTTTAAATAATAGTGCGATGTACGATCACACACGACAATGTTTTATGTGTGTTCTAAATAACAGTGTGATGTACGATCACACGTGACAGTGTTTTATGTGTGTTCTAAATAACAGTGCGATGTACGATCACACATGACAATGTTTATATGTGTTTGATATACGATCACATTCTAGTAGCTAACTTTTGTCTCATTGGAGCTTTTACTCGTCAGGTCATACGTTCTCCTTTCTAGTAGCTAACCTTAACCTCATGAGAGCCGTTGACGGACGTGAGCTGGGCACAGTCGAAAGAAACCACAATTGTGCGTTTGCCCGCTTTGAATGGTTTCAGTTCAAACCTGCCGACGTAAGTCTGCCTTGCTTCAACATTGCTAAAATAAAAATATTAAAACATGCATACAGGTTTTTTTTTTCATATCTTCACAACGTTAAACGACGAATGTCATTCACACATGTATATTTCACTTATGACAAAACAATGTTTCAGAATTACAATAAAATTATATTTTATTTAATAAATTAAAATAGGTCGTATAATCTTGGGAAATGAAAATATGCATGATGCAAAAAGTGTATTTATCTGTCTACGAATCCTTTTATCGAGAGCGGAAATACACTTCATATCAGTTGTGCTACGTTCATTAATTCAAAGTCGTCTAGGTAGTGATCACATGTGTTATTTTGTGTGTATCCATTTTTTTTTTCTTTACATGAAATAACTCGCCCCACTGTATTGTTCAACACGAGTTGTACTTAAGTTCAATTTAAATATATGAATAATGAAAAGTGTGTAGCATCAGAACTCCGTTATCAACAATTGTGTTCAATTTAATCTCATTCACATCAGCTTATAATACGCGCTTATTTACGTCCGTCAAGGGACACACTTATGTTCAAAATTAAGAGAGAGTTATGGAACCTGTGACTCCGGGTAAACATATGACCAATGTCGGTATCTGAAGAGGTGTAGGAATCCATC
This sequence comes from Panopea generosa, assembly GCA_029582155.1. Taxonomy (NCBI): domain Eukaryota; kingdom Metazoa; phylum Mollusca; class Bivalvia; order Adapedonta; family Hiatellidae; genus Panopea; species Panopea generosa. Next base: position 42,803,754 of record CM055900.1, read on the forward strand.
AAATTGGTGTCATGCCAACTTTTTGTTCAATGTACGTGTTAATTTGTTTATACATGAAAAGCGACACTGGAATTTACCTCCTGGGTGGTGTTGTGTGGCTATGGTGTGTTGGTACGGCATAAAACAATAATACTCTCATTCAATCTGATATTATTTGACTATTTATTCGAACGTTGACAATCAGGACAACAATGATGATCGCCTTTGTTGAATGAAATGAAAATGAAATGGCCGGGTTTGCCATAAGCATGCTTTTTGGTAAGTTCACCAGTTACAATATCACGTTTTATGTCGACATAGTCGTTGAATTATGTCGATCTAATATTACGCTATGTAGCTACGTGACTAACAAAAATGTGACAACATAATATATCATAAGCTTGTTTAACTTACGGCTGCCGGTAGATCTTTGCTTTTTGTATCCCGGGACTATCCACAACCACCTCACAGTTTGTAAGCGTCTGCGGCATCGGGTTCACAAAAGATATTTCTATCTCGAACGGTCTTCCCACTGTGACGTTATCAGGGCTCTGCAAATTGATAAAATGTTTGTACCTATTCGGTTCTATCTTGTTATAATAAGCATTATTTTAAACTAAACAGGTCATATGTTGAAAACTACGATAACCTTGTATCATATTTATTTTTAGTTATTGCTATACATCTATTCTATCGATGCTGATATAATCTATTCATGCTGACCTTCCACTCCTCTTTGGTACATTTTTGCACATTTTCTGAACCCAACTTTTGATACTGTTTCTTAATCCATCAATTTACAAACTACCACTGTTTTGAGTTTTGTCTCTCATACCAATTTCTTCGGCTTCACGTTCCATATGTATCTCTATAATTAGATAGCTCCTTGCGGTGAGATAGTAAGAATACACCATTTATTCCCCTCAGTGTATTAGTGAACTGGAACCGAGGAGCTAAATTATTGTATGGAAGCGACGAATCGCTCTGTGAATTTAAATAAAAATAAAACTACTTTACTATTTTGTACTAAACAAAAAACTCTTGGTAGCCTCTCAATACTGAGAGCGAGAAAGTGGTTTGTGACGTAAAAGTGCACGCGACAGTAAATGTATATGCGAGGGTGGATCCTGAGCAAGAGTTACCTGACCAATCTAGTATTCGGCATTCATTGTTTCTAAGTAGGTATAAATGATATAATGCTGACTACGCTCGTAAAAGCGATACATTTTTAATTGCAGACATCAATATTTATTTTTTTTTAAAAAAGAAAAATTCATTAACGATGTATATTTTACTCAAGTCATTACGTCTTTTTAATGGAACCCTTATCTGATAGTCTTATAGATCTGCACACTAAAACAGCATTTAGTTTTTTTCTTAAATGAACTCGTACGTCATCTAATCTGTGTCATAACAAATCTGCAGTGTCTTTTATTCTTCGGAAAGAATTGATCAAGTGTTATGTTTTGATGCTTATAAAGCAATGTATCCCTCTGTTCCACAGACTGATATATAAACAAGCTTGTTCTCTCAATGCGATACCGCTGCCAAGCAGTCATCATCGCACGCGGCGGCCACACACGCTACTGATAACCAGATTTTGAAGTCCATCCCTTCCTGTTTTAAATTCAAATCAAACCATAAAATTGATAATTTCTGTCCAATTTAACTATTTCAGTCGATTGATAAGACATAACTATACAATAAACAGAAGATTTTTAGCCAAATTTAGTTAAATGTTAACAAAATATTCACATTCAAACTTAGCGAAAGTTTCTTTTTTGTCCAGTATATGTTCTTTGCTGAATCTAAGAATATTGATAATGTGTGCATCAAATACGTATAAGCATTTCAATCTTTTTTTGTTGTTACCAAAAAATGTTTATTTGGGAAGTTTAAAGGAAATATATCGGGAATTTTCAAAAAATTAAATTGGCTAATAACATTTATTTCCAATAAAGCATCCCTATATATACTCACTGATCCCACACTGGCTAAAGGATATCCATTTAAACATGCCAAAATATTATATTGGAAAGGGGTTTCCTAACTTGGGCTACGCGCCATGGTTAGACTAAAATAGATTCCCGCTTAAAATTGCAGCATATTTTGTGACGTATGAAATGAGTCACGCGATTACATTTTGATTTCAATATGATCCGTTATACAGGTTTACACGTAATACAATTGATTTCATCTTAGAAAGTGTCCGAATGACAATAAAAAGGCAATTAAGTGCGGTCCAGTTTTAGAATGGGGATTTCGTTTCAAGTTTTGCACTCCAGTTAAAATATCGATTATGTCATATTTTGGTGAATTTGACATACCAAACCATTTGGATTCCATTTATTAATGACAATGAAAAGCTCTGAATCTATTTTTATAATAATATTTTCTTAGACATTTATACCGCTTTTTTCCTGATATAATCCTTTTAATGGGACTATTGACCACTAGCAGGCTGATGACCGCGAAATGACGCCAGGATTTGGATATATGACCTAGTATTAGTGTTGTAATGAATCAAAGTAAAACTATTTTAGATATACTTGGCACGTCGCCTCCCTGACTGTAGAGTTGCTACTGTTTCCTTCGTTGAAGACTCGAAAGACATTGAGTGTGGTACCAAAGTCAGTCACATAACTAGGACAAGATACTTAAATCTTTACTTAAGGAAACAACGATATAAAACCCGATATATCTCAACAATATAACCTGATCCAAAACGACCACTAAGCCAACACATTACATTAAATACTCATCGTCTCTCATTGACTTATTTCAAAACAAAACATTCAATATCCGTAATTTGTCAAACTGAGATTTATTAGATTTTTAAATTCAGTTAAAAAACATATATATTATAATCTAAGAAGAAATGATAACGAAAAGGATATTGCTGCGTTCATTTTTGTTTTATTTCATTTTTACGTCAAAATCTATTTGTTTTTGGTAAATCTTAATAAAATTGAGGTCATTAAGATGTATAATATAAAGACCACAATCAGTTATATTGTTATGATTAAGATGTTTATATGAATGATAAAAATCTAAATTATAACCAGATGACTGATTGCGGTCTTCATATTCTGTCTTGGTAGATTCTATATTTGTGTCTCTATAAGTTTTAGCTGTAAACGAGTAAGAATAATAAAAACCTTTCGTTCTATTAAAATTGAGGGCTAACAGACGATCAGTTAACCTAACCACTGTTTCCTGGGATTAACCAGTACTCGAGCACACCCCATCTCCGCAAGTAACTGATAACTTTCCCACTTGAATCAGTGGTGAGAGACGAATGATAATGAGACACAATGTCGTATATCAATCATCACGGAGACTGTTGCCGGGCAGGGGATTCGAACTCACGACCCCTGGATTGATAGTCAGGCGCTTAACCGACTGAGCTAATCGGGCCCGGCTCGTTCTATTAAAAAGAAAGATATATTATATTATACAAACTGAACTTAAAACGAGCACTATAATAAAAATGGCCAACAAATAGTTTTAATCTTTGAAAAACACAGCCAATGAAAACATGGTTGTTCTCTATGTTTTTTGTTTTAAAATGATTGAATGATAGCATTTTCAGAAAAGAAAATCATAGGTTAAAGAAGTATATTTCAGAATGATAGCATCCGCCACTTATAAATGTTATCCATAACCCCTATGTTTCTTGGTAAGAATGTGATACCAAAATTTGATAAAAAATCTTAAAAAATGGACATTTTATTGCTTAAATCATTCATTGTATCAATATCCATAAGACTGCAGCAAAGATTTTGGTGTCTTAAAAGAAAAACAGTTTTCATTTAACCGTTTACTTCATATAGACGCCTTTTGGAGACCCTTTGGACTCCTCTAATAGAGACGTCTTTGGACACCTCTAATATAGACGCCTTTGGACACCTCTAATATAGATGCCTTTGGACACCTCTAATAAAGAACGCTTTTGAATTATTGGAAGAATTATATTTATATTAACTGACAGAGTGGAAAACAGTGCAGGAAGTGTTCAGATTGCTCTTCCTGCACTGTTTTCAAAGGCCTTCTGTGTTTGGTGCGGGAAAATGCGTATCTATGGAGGAATGGGTTAAGACATGAAATTCACATACGTGATAATCTGAAAACTTCCGAGCAAACATTCACAAGCGAAATGAAATGGTAATACAGTTATGAAATGTTGATATATTTCGACAAAGTAAGTTTTAATGTCACCGGAGTTTTAATTTTGCGAAAACATAAACATGCATAGGCAACACATTTCTTAAACAATTTACTCCTTCCAAGATACTACCTGTTTGATTGTCAGATCATTCATGGCTTCATAATGAAATAAGCAATAAATTGAGAACTCGAAAGCGCTCTAATGATAGAATCAAGCGAACACACATTGTCAAAATATGCTTCAAACTCATAGTAAGGAATCGCATTGATTACTTATTTAAAGAGTTATTTTTATCAGTTATTGATTCCTTAATAAAGTCTTTTTAATCGTTCACTCTAGATCGATATTGTGTCATATATCTAGAAAACTGATCACATCAGTGCATTATTAAACAACTATCTACCTTTTTCACCTCACTTCATTCCTACTTTCACTGCACTTTTAACAGAGGTGTGAAAAACATTTTTTCGTAGCCTTTTTATATATGTTTTCCACTAACAAATTCATCTATTAGTATTACATTCCTAACCTTCATAATTATATTATCTGACTTTAGATATTTCCAACTATTCAAAGTACAATGTCACCAGTATTTAGCTACATGCCAGATCCGCTCTTGATCAAAATAACGTCATCAACGCCAATACGTAGACGACATGACGTCATTATATAAACATATCAGTTGTAGAAAATGGGTGAATTGTATATTAGCGTTAAAAAAATGGTACTACAGTGTCAGTTTTAATTTATGGAAGATAATAAACATATCAGTTTAACTATTGTTCCATCGATTATAGCACATGGAGTTTGTATGGATTATCAGCATTAGAACGGAAGAACGTTTTGTTTGAACTATTGACTCAATAACCGGGTGAAACCGGTTTCGACAGAATAAGTGGTCAATAGCTCATTTTATTTTACCTGATTAGTTCGGGTTTCAACCAATCAGATTGAAGCATTTATGATAATATATAATAAAATCAATTAAATGATCGCTTTTCTCTTGTACACGTATATTGTTAAAGTCATGGAGTCTAATATAAATTTATAAAACTTTACTTCGGTGAGCAAAAATAATTATTCTTGCTTTGACATTGACCAAGTACATGGTGATATCACTAAGTTAAGGCTTTAGGCATCGCTAGTTCTATATTAAATAGCTTATCTAACTATCTATCTTCTCGTAAACAATGTTTAGCTATACATCACAGATTACGAATATAAAATCAGGAATACCACAGGGACCTATTCTTTGATAACTGCTTTTTTGTTTTACTCGTATTTATAGTAAAACAAGTTGAAACAAGTTCTTACAACTTAGACAAATCACGCTCGAAGTGTTACTTGGTAGACCCAGTACTAAGCAAATGCTGAAAAAGTGGTACCATCCACGTATTGATGAATGTCAATCGAAATATATTGGTGCTGTGAGGAAAGTATAATTTGGCAAGCGCCTTGACCACTCGGCCACAGAGAAACGTCACAAATATTACCTTTATCGTGAGATGAGGTTTTCGAAGTCGTAAGTCATCTGCATGTGTAAACAACTGTTTCGTCTCAACTACGTTTGTCATGCAATATATCTTTAAGAAGCATTGATCCGTGATTTTATCGATGTGGTCGTCCACCGATATTACCGATGAAAATGTTTCTTCTGCAAAATTGAACAGCTGTTTAAGTTATATATGGCTAATTGCATGTTGAAACTTTACTTTATGTTAGATTTTGTTTTCAAATTGGCGGGTTGACGTTTCCTTTGTATAATTTTGTGATTTTGTAATACAGCATTCATAACCGATTCTGTCTACAAGACTGAACTGTAAAATTCTGTATTAATTGGATTATGTGTTCTCACAAAAGAAATTATTTATTTATCTTGTTTTTTTTAATTTAACTTGACGAAGTGTCTGTCAAAATTCAAAGCTTGTTTAGCCCATTGCATATTATACATTGTGTTTATATAGATTTGGGCTCTTAATGATTGACTGAGTTCCTCCATGCGTTTCTTCAATACTGATTCATTTGACATGATTGTGCATAACTACCTTGCCAGACAAAATGGATTTTTTTGGTGTGTTTCGGATGGCACGAATATATATGTTTATAGCATCTAAAGTTACATTGGCACAATTATAAAGTCAAAATCACCATATCAAACTAAATATTATATACCTTTACACTTACATTACACATATATTTCTATTTGACATAAAATACAAAAGTCATAGCAACGAGTAGTTACTTCAAAATAAAAAAAATGCAGTGATATAACTTAAGTTCTAGCTACAATTGAGAGATTTTAATTTGTGCTATGCTCACATGCATGGGTAATACAACTACTTTTATAAATACGAGAGGCGTTCAATAAGTAATGTTATTCGTCCCATACATTAAGAACCGTGAATATGAATATCGTGAACTTCCAGATAAGATTTGTTGTGTATCTTATGCCATCAAACACATTGTGCGAGCTCCAGAATACCTTTTATCGTAGTCTTGACCACATACAGGCGTGTACAACGCAGTCAAATAAAGTTGGAAAAAGAGCTGCTAAATGTGTTAATATAAGGAGCTGTATGAGTGTGTTGGGAACAAGTGGAATTCGTGCACCACATAATTATGCTTTATGTACTGTACATCGTAATATAAAAAAAAATTAACATGATTTCACTATAAAAATGGCAACCAAAGACAAACGGAGGTCTTCATTACCAACAGAAGTGTGGCATTTCAGTGTTTCAAGTATATACACAAAACATATTATAAAAACATGTTTAAGAAGTTGGTAAAAATATGTATTTCTGTTAAAGCGGACTACTTTGAAGGTATGAACCAAAGTTTTATTTCAAGACCAATACTTTTTAATTAAACGCCCATCGTACAACACGGATGTGAGTAAATATATGCAACGACACAACATACATACTGAATCCTTAACTGGATCATACTAATATAAAGCTATCAGTTCATGTATGTAAATTTGTCCACCCTGTCCAGATGTGTTGCATGTACTTCCATAGTATATAAGTCATGGCCGACACCAAATGTATTGGTTTGGCAGAGGCCTTGAAATTGTATCTATGGTTTGCATTGTAGCTAGGCGCACTCGTCGTAGTCTGGTCTGTACATTTATGTCTTGGTTATTCACAAATAAATATCTCCATATATATCATGCATTGTGAATGAGCATCTGAAAAGATCCCTAAAATCGTAAATCCCGTTGTTGTGAATTTAATTATCTCCCTATATATATATATAGATTTTTTTTTGTATGGGGATACCCACGATATATTTCTATACTTGATATATATACTTAATTGAAGTCACCGGCATAAAATAGATTGTATTAACCAACCTGGTCGAGTCAAAACTATAACATTCCTTTGCTTCTAATCATTCGGAAAAAATGCGACAACCATTCCAGAATAAATCAATTATTTTGAAATATACCTTTCCTGAACGAGGCGAATGAGTCCATGGACGCAGAAATAATGGGACCATATAGAATGAACAGCTGATATTGTGAGTCAACAATGCCTGACAATGGGTCTCTCGGAAATAAAAACAATGGAGCCATAAAAAATGAAAAGCTGATATTGTGATATTGTGATAGTCAACATGCCTGACAATGGGTCCGTTGAAAGCAGAACAATGGAGCAATACAGTATCGAGAGCTATTATTGTGATAGTCAACAATGCCTGACAACGAGTTCCTTGGAAGCAGAAACAATGGACCCATACAAAATGAAGAACTGATATTGTGATAGTCAACAGTGCCTGACAATGGGTTACATGGAAGCAGAAGCAATGTATCCATACAGAATGGAAGCTGCATTGTGATAGTCAACAATATATGATAAGGGTCCCTTGGAAGCAGAACAATCGATTCATACAGAAAGAAGAGCTGCAATTATGAGTCTATAATACCTGTCAATGTGTCCATTGGAAGTACACACAATGGAGCCATACATAATGAAGAACTGCTGTTGTGATAGTCAACACAACCTGACAATGGCTCCCTTTGAATTAGAAACAACGGAGCCATACAGAATGAAAAGCTGCTATTATGACAGGCAAAAAGGCCTGACAATGGGTCCTTTAGAAGAAGAAAATGGAGCCATAGAAAATGAAGAACTCCCAGTGAAATAGTCAACAATACCTGCCAATGGGTCCCTTGGAAGCAGAACAATGGATTCATACAGAATGAAGAGATGTTATTGTGATAGTCAACAATACCTGAAAATGGGTCCCTTGGAAGCAGAATAATGGATCTATACAGAACGAAGAGATGCTATTATGATAGTCAACAAAGCATGACAATCAGCCATTGGAAGCAGAAACAATGGAGCCATACAGAATGAAGAGCTTCTAATGTGATAGTCAACAATGCCTGACAATAGGTCCTTGGAAGCAGAACAATAGATCCATACAGAATGAAGAGCTGCTATTGTGATAGTCAACATTGACTGATTATGGGTCCCTTGGAAGCAGAACAATGGAGACATTCATCAGAATAAAGAACTGCTATTGTGATTGTCAACAATACCTGACAATGGGTCCCTTGGAAGCAGAACAAAGGAGCAATACAGAATGAAGAACTGCTATTGTGATAGTCTACAAAACCAGACAATGGGTATCTTGGAAGCAGAACAATGCCATAATAGAGAATGAAGAGCTGTGATTGTGATAGTCAGCAATACCTGACAATGAATCCCTTGGAAGCAAAACAATGGGGCCATTCAGAATGAAGAACTGCTATTGTGATTGTCAACAATGCCTGACAATAATTCCCTTGGAAGCAGAACAATGGAGCCATTCAGAATGAAGTTATGTTATTGTGATAGTCAACAATGCCTGATAATGGGTCCCTTGGAAATATAACAATGTAGCAATACAGAATGAAGAAATGTTATTGCGATAGTCAACAATACCTGGCAATGGGTCCCTTGGAAGTAGAAACAGTGAAGCCATTTAAAATGAAGAACTGCTATTGTGATAGTCAACAGTGCTTGGCAATGGGTTCCTTGGAAGCAGAAACAATGGAGCAATGCAGAATAAAGAACTGCTATTGTTATAGTCAACAATACCTGACAATGGGTCCCTTGGAAGCAAAACAAAGGAGCAATACAGAATGAACAACTTCTGTTGTGATAGTCAACAATACCTGACAATGGTCCTTTGGAAGTAGAACAATGTTACAATACAGAATGAAGAGCTGCTATTGTGACAGTAAACAATACCTGAAAATGGTTACCTTTGAAGCAGAACAATCGAGCCATTCTGAATGAAGAGAGGCTATTGTGATAGTCAACAATGTCTGATAATGGGTACATTGGAAGCAAAACACTGGAGCAATACAGAATAAAGAGCTGCTATTTTGATAGTCAACAATGCCTGACAATGGGTCTCTTGGAAGCAGAACAATTGAGCCATTTAGAATGAAAACATGCTTTTGTGATAGTCAGCAATGCCAAACAATTTCCCTTGGAAGCAGAACAATGGAGCAATACAGAATAAAGAACTGCTATTGTGATATTAAACAATATCTGACAATGGGTCCGTTGGAAGTAGAAACAATGAAGCCATTAAGAATGAAAAACTGCTATTGTGATAGTCAACAGTGCTTGGCTATTGGTCCCTTGGAAGAAGAACAATGGAGCCATTCAAAAAAAAACAACTGCTATTGTGATAGTCAACAATACCTGACAATTGGACCCTTGGAAGGAGATAAAAAATAAAGCCATACAGAATGAAGAACTGCTATCGTAATAGTCAACAAGGCCAGACAATGCTTCCCTTTGAAGCACACAATGTGTTCAAGAAAAAATTAGCAGAAACAATATTCACCTGAGTTGGGTCGCATTTTGGTATCGTGTATTTGCACCTTTTTCACATCCTTAATACGGACCCCAGTGTATTGTACGCTGGTTACGGTGATTCTGCCCTTGACAGTGCGGGTCTCAGAGCTGTTGTTTCTCATTTTCAGATCAACCTTAATGTCATCTCCCACAAACGTATCATCATTTAAAATGAGCTCAAAGTCGACATCCTGTTTAAAACAAAAATATACAAATACTTATTCTGAAATGCAGAGTAAATGTTCATACTAATCACATATGTAATTCGTGTCATATAAAATCATACAAACATATACAAGTATATAACTCGAATATATACTATAGGTTAATCGACATTAAACTGAAGTTCTCTCGAAACAACATCATTGTGGTGATGTGATGAGATGTTCTTTGTTTACTTGCTCCCTTGGAACAGCATCATTGTGATATGATGAGATGTTCTTTGTTTTCTTGCTCTCTCGGAACAGATTTAATGAGGTATTCTTTGTTTTCTTGCTCACTCGGAACAACATCACTTTGATGATTTAATGAGGTATTCTTTGTTTTCTTGCTCTCTCGGAACAACATCACTTTGATAATTTAATGAGGTATTCTTTGTTTTCTTGTTCTCTCGAAACAACATAACTGTGGTGATGTGATGAGATGTTCTTTGTTTTCTTGCTCTCTCGGAACAACATCACTTTGTTGATTTAATGAGGTATTCTTTGTTTTCTTGTTCTCTCGAAACAATATAACTGTGGTGATGTGATGAGATGTTCTTTGTTTTCTTGCTCTCTCGGAACAGCATCACTTTGTTGATTTAATGAGGTATTCTTTGTTTTCTTGTTCTCTCGAAACAACATAACTGTGGTGATGTGATGAGATGTTCTTTGTTTTCTTGCTTTCTCGGAACAACATCACTGTGGTAATGTAATGAGGTGTTCTTTGTTTTCTTGCTCTTTAGGAACAACATCACTGTGGCGATGTGATGAGATGTTCTTTATTTTCTTTCTTTCTCGGAAAAACATCACTGTGATGATGTGGTGAGATGTTTTTTTTTTGTTTTCTTGGTCCTTCGGAACAGCTGTATTCATTTATTTGATATATTGACTACCAATCAACATATTAAGCATACATTTGTCAATAAAATACTAATTTATTCTCTATGAAACTATTTAAACATATAGCTTGTGGAACGCATTTTATCTTTGATACAGGTATAGTAGAATTCAATTAATGTGCGCTATTAGTTTAAAAGCTTTTTATGATGAAAACATTTACCTTTGCTGTTGTTCTATAATGATCCACATGCCCTCTTAATGTCGAGTGCAAATTGGCCTTCATTACTGCAATTCTTTCTTCCTCTGATCCTATAAGATAAAGTAAATGTTTTCTGAAACGGGTTGTTTGCTTTTTCTTCATTAAGATCTGAGTTTATAGAAAATGTGCGACTAAAGAAAAAACAAGAATGTGCATGTAAATTTCTACTTGTCTTATCTTTGCTCTTTCTCTACTCTTTTATTTTCTTTTTATATTCACCCTTCAAATATTACTTGTAAGACAGTGTATGCATGTTATGTTATCTAAAGGTATCATGTAATGTGTTAAAAAAATGATATAGCTTGTATTGATACATGAACAGTTTTTGTATAACATTGTATTATGTCTTACATGGAATAAAAGATATTCTTCACAAAAAAAAAGAATCTGCTTACAATTATGCAATGAATTATATGTGTTAATCGTTCATAGGATGCATTATCCAGGTACTGTGTATGTTCGCATTTCACGATGATTCTGTAACGTTACTTTTTAAACTTACGTAAATGTATAAGGTTTTCTTCCTTAACATCACCACACTTCTTTTTTTTTGTTTGGATAGCATAGATATACTTGTAAATTATATATTGAAATATCTAGATAAAATTAGTTAGCTAACCAGCAAAGGTCACCTCTGTTGTGAAAATGTAGTTCCAATGAATATCATTCATTTACTATTACGTCTATTTTAAGGCAATATGTCAGATTTTATTTAGAATATGGCCAAACTGGGGGAAAAGTTGCGTCTTCAATGTTGTTGCTAAAACGTTCGATGTAAATATTAAGTAAATAATAAACTGCCAAAACTATATGAAAATGATTTAAATGGAAAGCCAATACCACAGGCACATGTTCTGGCATGTACCTGATGTACAGCAAGTTTCATTTGAATCGCGTTAAAAATGTGGGATGAATTGCGTCCGTAAGGTTGTTGGTCCAAAACGAGATGGACTGACGGACGGACGCCATTTCAATATCCTCTTATGTTCTCCGAAAGCGGGGGTTACAGTGATACTATATAATGTCCCAATGCATTTTGGTTGACAGAGCATAAATGAGAGCTTCCCGGTAAAGATTACAATAGCGTAAACAGTTTGTTACATTTTTTTTCATTTTTATGAATAGTATGATTGGGATTTTGAGGATCAGTCAATTAATGTACATAAACATTACTATACTGTTACACATGACTTGAATGGACACTTTATGTCAATTTATATTATGAAAAAAAGTGAAATTGCAGGATGGGATAACTTATGGTGATGATACTGATGATGACAATGATGATAATAATATACCTGCTCATGTAAACAAATAGTTAATATTTAGGAAAACAAACATGTGGATATTGTTTTATGTCCACGTCTTATATTTCATCACCAGTCTCGGCTTCATGCAGATAAAAACAGTCAGTATATAAAGTATTAAGATATGTGTAAGACAGAGCTGAGAACATTGAACTGTAAAAGATCAGATGACGATGTACGAGTCCTTAAGTAAATTATACCAAGATGTGTTTTAAGCCAGAACATGGAATTCAAATTAGTGATAATGCATAACAAATGTATAATAAACAGCAACAATATCATTTGATTCATAAAATAAAATTAACTAATATTAACGAAGGGAAAGCATGGTAAATAACCAAGGATAGTTTTAATGATTTCTTAATCGCTTTCAAATAAAATAACGAGCATGCATGTTTCTCACTTAAGCAGTGACATATAATTATTCAACATAAAATAAAAAGGTACTGACAACTTGATTGGTATTCCTAAGTATGGGGTCCATAAACTGCAAAAAATAGTAGCAAAAAAAAAACAACAACATTTTTATCCTATGAGATATCGAACAATGATTGGCTACTCACAAAGGAGATATATATATATATCAGCACATGTTTCTGTTAACATCACATGCCAATGGTCAATTATGGTTCATAATTCAAATATCAAGCATACTGTGCCTGATGGCAATTCTATTTTCTATTAAATTCTTTTGTTTCATGGATATTTTGTCAAACAATACAATATCTTTTCCCGTTTAAAATGTAAAAAAAGAAATATTTGACTTTGTGTGCATTTTAGCATTCACTGATAACATAACTGGATAATTACCAAACTTATGATATAGTTAACTTTAACATTTACACAAAGTTCTCTTGAATTTTCCAAATTGTAAAATTAATGTCAAAAGCAGCAGTAATATTTCGGATAAATTGTTGATTTGATCAAATTGGAAAATAAGTGTCAGAGTTATGGCTCCTTACACATTAAACTCCCGAATAACATATCGAAAATGAGTTCCTGCTTCCAAGGGACATATTGTCCCTTGAAATATTAAATCTAACTTTATTGAGTACGGTCTCTTGTTTCTAATATCAATGCAACTTTTATAATACGGAATATATTTACCTTCAGCGAACTTGTACAGGCTCGTTACATCTTCTCTGAAATGTTCTGATGGATAAAATCTCCCAGGAGATCGTTCTACGCCCGGGCGTTGAGTACTTAGGAATTTCCCAACGCTTAAATATTAGAATATAAACCATATAACTTGAAAGTTAATTTAGTTGAATTAGTACTGTTCTTTAATTGCACAAAAATATTAGTCATTATAAACTTGACTGATATCAATTGGATATATTAGTATTGGCACTTGCTGAAACATATAAATTAGTCTGGTAAAAAAATTCGAAAAATCATCGCATGAGGTACGGAATGTTCATGGAAGTCTGTTGTAATAGAAAGTGACCGTAGACTGACCGTGACCATATTTCATCGGTTGCAAAGGAAATAATTGTATTATGAACGCATAAATGGGGGTCACATGTCACTAGGTGCAAAAATGTTTACGTTTTGAATGTCTCGTTGAAATACATATATTTGCTTATTATAAATACCATTATATTGCTTTTTATATATTGGAATCTCTGAACCCCCCCCCCCCCCCCCCCCCCCCCACACACACACCCAAAAAAAATAAAATTATCAAAGTATCAAAAGTACTATCGAAAATTGGATTTAGATATTATAGATTTCTAACAATATAGTTGCTATGAAGGGTTTAAACGAAAATAATTATATCGTTTGTGGTTTGTGTCTAATCCAATGTGATTCAATGTTGTTGTTTTTTTTTTAGATATAATTGTGTTTCCAATTAAATATTATTGAACAATGAATATATATTTACTCATTAGCTCCGTATTTCCACAGGGATATCTATTAAAACATACCAAAATGATATATTGAAAACAGATTCCTTACATGCGCTATGCACATAGGTCAAACATAAATAATTTCCAGCTAAAATTTTTTTATGGCATATTTAATGAATCGGGTTATTTAATTTAAATTTCAATTTGATTCGTCATGCAGATTTACACGTTGTAAAATGTGTTTCATCTAAGAAAGTCCTAACGACGATGTTAAGGTCGTCAATATTTAAGTAATGTCTATTTTTAGAATAGGAATTTTGTTTTAAGTTTACCAATCCGATTTAAATATTGATTTTGTCATGTTTTGGTGGATTTTATATATCGAACGATTCATATTGTTTTTGTTTATAATATTTTGATGCTTTTTATCCATTTAAATATAATTTTAAGACATTTATATGTTTTTACTTTGACAGTTATATAATATGAGTCTGTTATTTGCAAAAGATAAAAATACGTTATTGCAGTACAACTAAGCTTTATGTAGCAAGGATTATTTAGCCTTTATTA
Organism: Panopea generosa; assembly: GCA_029582155.1. Classification (NCBI taxonomy): domain Eukaryota; kingdom Metazoa; phylum Mollusca; class Bivalvia; order Adapedonta; family Hiatellidae; genus Panopea; species Panopea generosa. Next base: position 42,818,785 of record CM055900.1, read on the forward strand.
AATATTTTTTCTATACATACTTATCATTGTAACGCTGATAAATCTGATGAACATGTAGTGTAACTGCATTGACGGTTCATCAACTCGATAACGCATCGAGGTGCGACTGTCCGGTCGGTACCGGGAAATATAATTCGGCAGTCCGTGATAACCATTTCGTCTGTAGTTATCTCCCTTAGTAGAAGCGCGCCATTTGTATGCGTCGGAGAAACGTCTCGAACAACTGCGAGAAAACTGCGAAATTGAGATTGTTTATGCGAACTAATGTGGTTAAGAAGGCGCAAGGAGGTAATTTACGTTTCTTACTTTTATGCGTTATACATATTTTAGTCGTAGATTCTGAATTGAGCATTTGAGACGCGTTTGATCCGGATTGAACGCCACGAGGATTTGTCTGATTAATTTGTATTTGATCATGCAATGAGTCATCAGTTTGTCTGAAGCTTTGCAATCATTTTAAACCAATATATGACATATGCGCAGATCATAACATGTTTCTTAGTGCTTTTTATTGTGTTTTTCAGTTTTCACGTAGATTACATGAAGTAAAATAGTCTTCAGTCGAATGCCTTGTTGTTTTCCGGCCCATTAATGTCCTCCGATGATCGTTCTACGGCAATTTACGACAAAATAAACCGATGCCGTATCAGTGAAAACTCCGGTCCTGTGTGGAAACTATAAATGGTGTACTAGAAGGGTCTTAATGACAGATATTGTATCGAAGCCTGCGAATCTATTTACAGATGAGTAAATCAAGATTATTGAAAAATATAGAAAAGCTAGACAGTGATGCTGGGACAAGTGATATATTGAACTGGAAACCAGTCGTAATAAGTGACAGTAAGGGTAAATATTTGAAAGCTTGTGTTCAAAGATATTCACACCCAGAAAATAAAATACTGTGGCTTTATAAAAGTGGTGCAAATACACAGGAAAGGTATATTTGGCTTTCAAGGAACATTGACAATCTGGTCATCAAATATGGTAAACTTTCCGTTTATATTTGGACAGGAACTTGTGATCTGACTGTCAAAGAAGATAAATACACTTAGAGAAAGACCCGATCCCTCGGTTGAGTGAATATTTTAGAAAATTTAAAGAACTATCGGATAAGAATGACAATGTCAAGGTGACCTTCATACATGTTCCATATTATTCGATGGAAATTTGGAATGGTAAAAGGGGACATCCCAGTCCAAGTGTTTATAAGTCGGATGACCACAAATTAACAGAGTACATAGATTCAGTCGATGACTTCATAGACTGTGTGAACAGCGAGATAGGAACATATTCCCCAAAGCTGAATGAAGACTTAACCAGAAGCCGGAAGAGGAAAAACAGCAAAGCAAGATATTCCTGGAATTTCAGCTTCTTTTTGGATGGAATACACCCGAAGAACAATTTGGCGAAATCATGGCTCAAGTCCATTTGCAGGAAACTGCATAAAGATTGTGTGTGATGAGAATTATCATTGTTAACTGTTGACTGTTACTCATGTAGGCAGGGAATGCCCAGCCACATGACCATGTACAGTGTTTTTCAGACAGCTATAATGTGTTAAAGTTTAATGTAGGATTTGTGACTTTATTGCTGAAACAGCTTTTTCTGCTGATCACAGGCTTAGTTTAAATTTGCTAAATGTATCCTTTTTGTTGAATTTATTTTGATAAGAATTTTAAAGTGACAATGCAAAGTCAAAATGTCTGATGTCTCATCGCATGTTAACATTTGTGAAGCGCAGGCAGATATTCAATCTGAGCCAGTACGAGCTGGCACAAGAGAGCGTAAGCCTACCGAAAAGGGTTTACAATATGAAATTGCGATATGTGAAAGAAAGTTTAAGGCTGCTGTGTCAATGTGGCGTAGCAGTGTTAGTAAGATGTCGGTCTTGCTTTCAGATGAAACTGATCTTTATTTAATTAGAGATGGCAGAAATTCGCTTGACCGTTCGATGAATGACGTAGATACTACATTCTGTCGTCTTAGGGAATTACATGGGTCAGAGATGCCAGAAATTCGTGGTATTGCTGAAATATTTGAGAATTTGGAAGAAGAAAATCAGAAGTTTATGTGCAAAATTGCAGATAGAATTTGTGATATTCAGCTCGAAAATGTTGAAACTGGGTCGCGCTTTTCTGTACAATCTTCCCGAAGTAGTCTATCGCGGCGGTCTAGGTCATCTAATGTTTCTAGGCGTTCTGATACTGCTGCCGAAGCAGCCGCTCTAAAGGCTAAACTAAAGTATATCGATGCTGAGGCAAAATCAAAGGCAGAGCTAGAGAAAATTATGACAAGGAGAAAGTTAGAGATGGCACAGGCTAAACTGGGGGCTCTAGATGAGGATTCTGTTGATTCATTAGCTGATTTAGATTTTGAGCCCAAATTACCTGTTTTTCAAGATGATAGGGAAAGTTACACAAATGGCTATGTAAAGACTCATTCTCACGTTTCTTCAGCTGATGTAAAGCTGCCTATGAATAATAGCCACTCACAACACAGTATCCCTATTAATGTAGGTGTTAATGCTGCATTTCAGACTTGTACCCTCGGAGAGTCTAAGGCTTGTAATGCTTCTTCTTTAAATCCTACTGCTGAGTCATTTTTACCTTCACATTCACAGCAAACGGAGAGCGTATTGTCACCCCCTATCGCTATGGCTACTCAAACTTCAACAAACATGTCAGTGATGAATGGTCCCACAACTTTGGTACAAAACTCGTCTGTTCATGAAACTAATGGGAATGATACTCGGAGAGAAATTCTAGAACTTACCAAGACCTTGGCAGAGCATGTTAGTCTAAGCCGTCTTCCTCCGCCTGAACCTAATGTGTTTGATGGTGACCCATTAAAGTATCCTGGTTGGAAATCTGCTTTTCACACCTTAATTGAACAGAAACGGATCCCTCCATTAGAGAAAATTCATTACTTAAGAAAATATCTTGGGGGTTCAGTTAGGGAGGTTGTTGAGAACTTTTTCTTGCTTACGACCGAAGATGCGTATGAAGAAGCAAAGAAATTGTTAGATCAACGTTATGGCGATCCTTTCATAATTGGAAATGCATTCCGCGATAAACTAGAAAATTGGCCCAAGATTCAGTCTAGAGATGGTCATGGTTTGCAAAGGTTTGCAGATTTCTTGAAGCAGTGTCATACTGCTATGGAAAGTATTAATTGTCTTGGCATTCTTGATGATGATCGAGAGAATAGAAAGTTGTTGGTCAAAATTCCAGAATGGGTTGTAACTAGATGGAGTAGGTATGTAGCTCAGTGGAAAGAGCAAAAGGGCAAATTTCCACCTTTTAAGGAATTCATGCAATTCATGGTGAAGGAGGCAAAAATAGCTTGTGATCCTGTCACATCACTTCAGTCATTAAAGATTGGTCAAGGTTGTAGTAGCATGGGTAAGGCCGACAACTATGCGAAACAGTATAAACGGCTTCCATTGAAAGGGCGTTCCTTTGCGACAGAAGTTAAGGATAACGCAGTAAAACCCGACAGAAAAGAATGTGTTCTATGTCAGAAGAGTCATGATATTGATGTTTGTAAAGAGTTTCTCGCAAAGTCTGTAGAGAATAGGAAGGCTCTTGCACGTAAAAAGGGGCTCTGTTTTGGTTGTTTGTGTAGTGGTCATGTAGCAAATAGGTGCAGGCAAAGAAAAAGGTGTGAAAAATGTAATAAACTGCATCCGACTTCTCTGCATGGAGATAAGATTTCTCCTGAACCGCTCAGTCAGAAGAATAGTCAGGTTAAAGAAAGTCAGTCGGGCATTGACAGACATTCTTCTCCATTGCGTGGTGTTTCCTTTATGAATTATGCTGGTTCATGCCGTATGAGTTCGATGATATTGCCGGTGTATATCTCTCATGAAGGTCGTTCGAATACGGAAAGATTAGTGTACGCATTGTTAGACTCGCAGTCAGATACAACTTTTGTCCTCGAGCATACATGTAGAGCATTAGGAGTATCTGGAGTCGAGGTTGATTTGTTGCTTTCTACCATGTATGCAGAGAACAAGGTAGTGAAAAGTCGGAAAATCAACGGTCTGACAGTTAGAGGTTTTAAGCACTCATTGAAGTTGTCCCTCCCAGTTGCATATACCAGGCAGATTATGCCGGCGAATCGTTCTCATATCCCTACACCAGAAATGGCAAGGAAATGGCCATATTTGGAGCATATCTCGAGCGAGCTTATGCCAATACAAGATTGTGAGGTGGGTTTGTTGATTGGCTATAACTGTGCTCGTGCGTTGATGCCAAGGGATGTCATTGCACCGGATAAAAATGGTCCATACGCACAAAATACTGATCTTGGTTGGGGTATTGTTGGGATTGTCGATACGGATAGTAACAATCAAATTGACCTTGATCCAGTTGGTGTTAGTCATCGTGTTCTAGTATGTGAAGTTGACTCATCTTTGTCAGTAAAAGAGAGCAGTGGTATCAATGCTGATCACGTGTTGGTTTCTTTCAGAAATAAGGTTAAAGAGGCAATAAACCCTATGGACGTTGTTAGAATGATGGATCTTGATTTTGTAGAACATAAGGGTGGTGATGTTTCTCTCTCTGTCGAGGACAAACATTTCCTTGACATAATGAAAGCTGGCATTAAGAGAGTAGACGGGCACTATGAGATGCCATTACCTTTGAGGGATAAGGAGTTCAGCCTTCCAAAGAACAAAGCAGTGGCGCTGCATCGTTTAACTCATTTGAAACGTAGACTGAGAAAAGACAAGCAATATCTGGATCATTATTGCTCCTTTATGCAGGAAATGTTTAGTAAGGGCTATGCAGAAAGGGTCCCAAAGTCAGCTCTCAACCGGAATGACGGTAGTGTTTGGTATATCCCTCACCACGGCATATATCATTCTAAGAAGCCAGAAAAGATTAGGGTAGTCTTTGACTGTAGTGCGACATTCATGGGCGAATCGTTAAACAGTCATTTGTTGCAAGGTCCGGATTTAACCAATACATTGGTTGGAGTTCTTTGCAGATTTAGAAAAGAAAGCGTAGCATTTATGTGTGACATTGAGCAAATGTTCTTCCAGTTTCGGGTAAGTCCAAGTCAGCGTGATCTTTTGCGATTTCTTTGGTGGGAGAACAATGACTTCGATGAGGAACCAATTGAATACCGTATGTGTGTGCACCTCTTCGGTGCAGCTTCTTCCCCAGGGTGTGCCAACTTTGGACTAAAACAGATTGCTTCAGATTATGAAGATGAGCTAGGTTCGGATGTATTCAATTTTGTGCGCCGTGATTTCTATGTGGATGACGGGCTGACATCCGTACCCACAGATGAGAAAGCTATGAGCTTGATAACAAGAAGCAAAGAGATGTGCAGTAAAGGTGGTTTAAAATTGCATAAAATTTTGTCCAGCTCAAAGTCAGTCCTACAGCAGATTCCACCTGGAGAAAGGGCTAAGGGATTTGTAAATGTTGACCTGCTTAATGACACTCTTCCCATAGAAAGGGCATTAGGTGTTCAGTGGTGCATAGAATCAGATTGCTTTCAGTTCAGAATTACACTTTCCGACAGGCCTCTTACAAGACGTGGTGTCTTATCGACAGTTAGTTCTGTGTACGACCCTCTTGGCTTTATTTCCCCCGTTGTGCTAGTTGGCAAGCATATCCTGCAACAACTCTGTGCAGATCAAACAAACTGGGATAGTCCGATGCCTGAGTCCTTAAGATCAAAGTGGGAGCGTTGGAGAAACGATCTTCACAATCTAGGATCTCTCGAGATAAAGAGATGCTTCAAACCTAAGGGATTCGGAAAGGTTGTTACAACTGAACTGCATCATTTTTCAGATGCGAGTCAGTGTGGATATGGACAGTGCTCTTATGTACGCTTGGTAGACGACACAAACAAGGTGCATTGTTCGTTGATCATGAGTAAGGCCAGAGTGGCACCTCTGAAACCTGTTACCATTCCTCGTTTAGAGCTGACTGCAGCATTAACCTCTGTCAGGATCAGTGCCTCGATACAACGAGAATTGGATTTTATCGATACCGTAGAATGGTATTGGACTGATAGTAAGGTTGTGCTTGGCTACATTGCCAATGACTCTCGTCGTTTCCATGTGTATGTAGCAAATCGGGTGCAGCAAATTCATGACCATACTGATCCGTCACAGTGGCGGTATGTAGATACGAAGGAAAATCCCGCTGATATTGCATCACGCGGCGTGTCTGCTGACCAGCTAATAAACAAATCTCGGTGGTTCGTTGGTCCTGAATTTCTTTGGGAACCAGAATTGCTATCGCATCATGACGAGATACCGACACTTTCTCCAGATGATCGTGAATTGAAGAAAGTCCAAGTCTTCAACACTCAAACAGATGCAATTGGTTTACGCAGTTTTTGCGAAAATCTGAAGTATTTCTCCAGTTGGGTTCGTTTAAAAAAAGCTGTTGCCCTGTGCCTCACATTCATTAAGATATTAAGGAAGCGCATAGATGAAAGGAGTGGTTCTCAAAAACAAAATAGAGGTCTGGAATCAGAGAAGGATACTTCTTTTGCCTTATCTGTAGGAGTGTTGATTGAGGCAGAAAAGGCAGTTGTTAAGGCTGTGCAGTCTGAGGTATTTGACAAAGAGATAAGTTTTTTGAAAGGAGTTCAGGTTGATGGGAACTCGTCAGATCGTCAGGTTGTCAAGAAGCATAAATCACTTCTTAAAGGCCATTCCTCTCTTTATCGGTTAGATCCTTTTCTTGACTCGACGGGAATTTTGCGTGTAGGTGGCTGTGTAAGACGTGCGCAAATGGACATGGGTGTTAAGCACCCGGCAATTCTTCCTAAAAAAAGGACACATAACAGAATTGGTCATTAGTCATTTTCATAAACGAGTTAATCATCAGGGCCGAGGTATGACTAGCAATGAAATTCGAGCAATTTCTAGTTTTATTAGCCATTGTGTCATATGTCGGAGGTTACGTGGTTCTACTCAGGTACAGAAAATGGCAGATTTGCCAGAAGATAGACTTGAACCCTCACCTCCATTTACGTACAGTGGGGTTGATTATTTTGGCCCATGGTACATTCGTGAAGGTCGCAAGGAGATGAAACGTTATGGAGTCATATTCACTTGTTTGTGCTGTCGAGCTGTTCATCTGGAAACAGCAGTCTCTTTGTCTACCGATTCATTCATAAATGCATTGCGTAGATTCTTAGCGATACGCGGTCCGATAAGGGAACTTAGGTCAGATAGGGGAACAAATTTCGTAGGTGCCAAACGAGAGCTTGCAGATGCTGTGGCAGAGATGGATGAAAATCACATTCGGCAGTTCCTTCTCAAGGAAGGTTGTGATTACTTTGTATTCAATATGAATGTTCCCAACGCAAGTCATATGGGTGGAGTATGGGAGCGTCAGATCCGCTCCGTCAAAAATGTTCTGTCGTCCTTGTTGTATCAGCATGGGTCACAGCTTGATGATGAAAGCTTACGCACCTTTATGTGCGAAGCAGCTGCGATAGTAAATAGTCGCCCTCTTTCAGTTCAGAATGTAAATGACCCATTGTCAATGGACCCTCTAACACCCAACAATTTGCTGACAATGAAGTCCAAAATAATTTTACCACCACCTGGACAGTTTCAAAGAACCGATCTTTATTCAAGAAAGAGATGGCGGCGTATTCAATATTTAGCAAATGAGTTCTGGTCTCGATGGCGTAAAGAATATTTGCAAACTCTTCAGGTTAAGAACAAGTGGGTCCATTCAAAACGCAATAGCTGTGTTGAAGACATAGTTCTGATATCTGATGAGAATTTACCGAGAAATCAGTGGCACTTAGGTAAAATTGTAGAGGCAAATCCTGATCAAGATGGTCTTGTCCGGAAAGTCAAAGTTGCAGTAGGTACAACTTCTTTAGATAACAAAGGGAAACGCACTGAATCTTTAAGTTACCTTGAAAGACCAATCCATAAGTTGGTGCTGTTATACGAGACAGAATTGGTGCCGTGACCAAGATTCCTTCCCCGTCGAGGAGCCATACTTAGTGGCTTTGTGCCATGGTTCTTCTTTCGAATCATACTCATAATATTCAGTGATTTTGTTCTCGTTATTGACATTAAGTGGTCAGTTGCGATCTAGTTTTATTGAAATTATTTAATATGTAGAATATGGAAAATTAATGCTCTAATTTTGAGGAGCCATGTAACTGCATTGACGGTTCATCAACTCGATAACGCATCGAGGTGCGACTGTCCGGTCGGTACCGGGAAATATAATTCGGCAGTCCGTGATAACCATTTCGTCTGTAGTTATCTCCCTTAGTAGAAGCGCGCCATTTGTATGCGTCGGAGAAACGTCTCGAACAACTGCGAGAAAACTGCGAAAATGAGATTGTTTATGCGAACTAATGTGGTTAAGAAGGCGCAAGGAGGTAATTTACGTTTCTTACTTTTATGCGTTATACATATTTTAGTCGTAGATTCTGAATTGAGCATTTGAGACGCGTTTGATCCGGATTGAACGCCACGAGGATTTGTCTGATTAATTTGTATTTTGATCATGCAATGAGTCATCAGTTTGTCTGAAGCTTTGCAATCATTTTAAACCAATATATGACATATGCGCAGATCATAACATGTTTCTTAGTGCTTTTTATTGTGTTTTTCAGTTTTCACGTAGATTACATGAAGTAAAATAGTCTTCAGTCGAAGGCCTTGTTGTTTTCCGGCCCATTAATGTCCTCCGATGATCGTTCTACGGCAATTTACGACAAAATAAACCGATGCCGTATCATGTAGCCATGTGTCCATAAATAAACATTAATTTTGTATTTCAACCAAACTTCGTGACTGGAAGTATGTTTTGATATATCTTATATTAATATGCAAGTATATGTTGTTTTTACAGCTATCATCAAGACTACAATATAATATATAATAAGTTATGGACATTGCAAGTACATAAAATTACATTAACATGGCATCTTAAGAATATTATGACATGCATTTTCGATAGTTTCCTTTTCATAAATTATATCATGTAGACTTTTCGTATTATAATTTACTAACTTTGCAGTGTATATGTTATCAACTGCCAGGAAATACACATGACCTATGGGTCGTTCTAAATAATTTGACCTTAGTGATCAGCATAATTCTGTGTATTGTTATGTCGATTTTTTTTGAGTTACCAAATGGCAGTCTGTTTATTTTCATTTTCACATAAACATTTGCATTATACATAGCAATATACATTTAAAACAGGAGTAATATAATTCAGTGTAGTGAAACTGATAGATAGAGTGAAAATGAGAGAGAGAGAGAGAGAGAGAGAGAGAGAGAGAGAGAGAGGTCTGATTAATAATGTATACTACAAGATCAATACATACTGATGTTCATTATCTAAGGTTGCTATAACTGATTATTCAAATTTTATTGAGTGCCATTTCCTATTATGCGTTTCTAGTTTCGATCTAGCTTGGGCTAAGATTTGTTATATGTTTTTATATTCTCTTAAATATCTAAGATAGTTGTCAAAGCTTGGTGTTTCGCTTTGCATTTTACATTTAATAATGAAATATTTTGCTAAAAAAATAGCAAACTTATTATTGTTTTTTGTTTTGTGTTAATTTCTTAAAATAACTCAATATCATAACACATGTTCACTTGAATGCGAGAAAATCACAGAATTAAGATACGCTAATGTATCTGGTTCACAGTGAACTCTCCATTTGTGACAATTTCTGCATTCATGTTCTTATTTAGTCATCAAGATATTAGACAAAATGTAGTTTGCATATTTTAGTAAGATCAATGAATTATTTTCAATTTGAAGTCAAAAGAGCCATATTTGATGGAAAAGCTGGATATACTATTTCGATTTTGGTGCCGTGACATTATGACAGTAACATATCCACAATATTTTAACGATTTTGGATCCCTTTTGGTCTACTTTTCCTTGGACAAGTTCCTGGCCATCACTTGACTGTTAATTACTCCAAACTCTAGAATTTGACCGAGATCATGTGGTCAGGTTGGTCATAAGCCGTACCAGAACTTTAAATCGGAATAAGAAGGACAGAAAACAGTTCATGTTGTAAGAACTGTGGTAAATCAACATTTCTTCTAAATTCACTATGCTTTGCTTTAATAAAATCACATGATATTCTTGACCAAACACTACCATTACACATTGCTTTGTTGATAGAGCTTTTTTTTTTACATATACTATAAAACTACCTTTTAAACTTAAAGTTGTGTTTCCTATGTCATTCTCATATTTGCTGAATACACTGATCACCACCGTGTATAATACGCGCTGTTGTAGATCACCTGTATAGATTTCAAATATTGGCCACAGGTATCTTTTCTTTGTCTCTCTCAGAACATATCAATGTATTGAAACCAGACAATAAATGAGGGCATTCGATTTATGTTTTTTTTAAATGATAACAGTCGATCTATTAAACATGCACTAGTAGTTGCTGTAATAATTCTAACAATTCCTAAACTTTGGCTCAGACTTAACAAAAATAAGAATCGGAAAACTAATCACTGCTTTTCTAAGAGTTAATATTTCAGAAACATAGGCGTTGTACCATTGTATTTATTTCCTTAGTCTTGAAGTATAACTGTTGCAGTTTTTAACTTAAAAAATTGTATAAACATCTATAGATTACCGTCCATATAGTTTCATTTATATGTACTGCTGCGCTGAGAAAGGACAGGAATCCTAATATACATTTGTCTGGAAATGTTCTAAATATAATGAAAATAGCAATGCCTAATGATGGCATTGCTTTTCAAATGTAGGTTTTTGTCTAGATTAAGAAATATCTATATATCTATAGTTGCTGAAGATTTTATGATTTTAATGTTTACTGGCGCAATGGATGTTCAGTGCTGAAAGTTTTTTTCTATATTAAAAAATGGTCCAGATTTATATTTCATTTGATTGCATTCTGCATCATGTAATTTAGTGCTTTATTAGCTGGAGTGGTAACAGTGACATATATACAATACAGGAGTCTGCAGAGAGGTAACACGTTCTACTAGTGACTTTTGCCGTTTAGCCGGATGGATATTTATGCCTAATTTAATATGTTTTGGTGCTATTTTACTAACCTTTGATGTGGCAAATACAACGTCTCGTATGATTTTGAACCTTGAATTATATCATTACAAATTGACAAATATAGACTTTCTGGTACTACTATAGATGAATTTTCAAAACCAATAATTTTATAGCTATCAAGTTCGGGTGTGACTTTAATATAATTCGTTTATTCAGTGCTGTATTATCGGTTGCTAGTAGCTTATTGTGGTTATCATCATTTCAATGATTGATCTGACACACCAATCTTCAATTTGATTTAATATTTTATTTGTTAGGCTTTTAGAAATGAAACGTTGTGTGATGATGGTGTTGGTTGGTGGAGTGTGGTTTGGGGTAAGTCTTATTTGGGAACCTGATTTCGCTATTTAATGTATGCTTATGATGATTTATATTGATTAACAACCATATTTTAAAATCTCAATAAATCAGACTCAATGGTAAATATGAGAGTTCCCATTAGATTTTCCAAACAAGTAATGTTTTAAACCACATATCGTTTTGCTACCAAATTGATTTTACAAAGATTTAAGGACCAGGATATCCACTGTCCTGGGCAGTTAGTGGTGAAGTTTAACTGTTATTGTATAACTTAGTCGTAACTCTACCGGTTGCCGTCCATGAACATGCCGTACCTCATGCAACGATTTCTAGTCACATATATGAGAAATTTCACCAGTTTAAATGATGAGATGCCAAGCAATCTATGCGACAGTTGCAATGGCAAATCTTGTTGTTTTTTAACTAATGCTAGTAGTCCATTGATTGATTCTTAAGAACATTGCTTCTCTTTACACGTTGAAAATACAAGATCAAATGTATTCTAAACGAAGAGACGATGTTTTTGTCTAGACAAAAATGTTTGCTGTAAGCAAACGATTGCTATATTGAGGACTACTTTAAGCAGTGTTATAATGTGTCTATTCAACTGAATGTTGTTCTTACCACAGCTATGGTGGATATTATCTCAGCGATATGATGGTTCTATTCGATATAGGGCTTTCCGTTCACGGTTACAATTAATCTATTCCAGTCATGACTGTCTTCTTTTTGTGTCTGTCACTACTCAAATGGGTTTATTTCTGGTTGGGTTTGTCATGACATGGCTTCGATTTGTTTACATAAGTCAAAGCTGTTCTTAGTTACGATAAACTTATTCAAGAATGGATCACAGCATCTGTTGTTTGTTAAATATATGTTTATTTAAGTAACGGCTCTTCTCCGCATGACTGTGTACAGTATAAACTTATTTTATTTACAACTGTTTTAGCATGACTACTGTAAGCCCCTTTTTGAATCGGTGCTATTCAAAGACGACTACGATGGGCCTAATAAAGTAAGTGCTATTCTCAGCATGTGTACAGTGTGGATTTATTTTAGATACTTTGTTGTTTTTAATGGGTTTATTTGAATGAGCTTGTTTGGGATGTAGGTAAAAGATGTTCGCATCACAGCTACGATGGGTATATTCGGATATGGGCACGGTCTATCACGGACAACCTTAGGAGCGACAAACTATGGATCTATTCGTGTACTATTTCCCAGCACAACTACAACAATTTTTATCGACGGTCGTTTTTCAACATGGATACGATGGGTTTATCAATGCGATTTTCTCAATTGCGTATATTGGGCCTATTTAAGAAATAAATCTAAACACGAATATAATAAATCTGTTCGAGAGGGCATTTTACTCAATATTGAAAGTATGTAACTATTCGAAAGAACTATTCTCAATATCGACACTAGGGACTAGGATATTTAATGTGTTTTTTTCAACACGGATATGACAGATGCACTCGCGAGGGCTTTTCTCAACACGAATACCACAGGTTTATTCGAAAGGGACTTTCTCAACATGTACATAATAAAGAATTCGAGAAAGGTTTTCGCAACATGGATATGATATACCTCTTCGGCAGGACTTTCACACATACAGTTGGACTATTCGACTTTTCGCAAGCAAACTTGATAGGTCTATTATAGAGGGCATTTCACAATACAAACTTGTAAGATCTATTATAGAAGGCTTTTCGCAAAACAAACTTAATAGGACTATTAGAGAGAGAGAGAGAGAGAGAGAGAGCTTTTCGCAAATCAAACTTGATCAGTCTAATAGAAAGGATATTTCACAACACAAACTTTATAGGTCTATTAAGAGGGATTTTCACAACACAATCTTAATAGGGATTTTAGAAAGGGCTTTTCACAATACAAAATTGATTTGTACATTTGAAATGGCCTTTCGCAACACAAAATTGAAGGGTTTATAAGAGAGGGATTTTCGCAACGCAAACTTAATAAGTCTTTTATGGAGGGTTTTGCACAACACAAACTTGATAGGTCTGTTAGAGAGGTATTTTCACAACACAAACTTGATTGGTCTAGTAGAATGCGCTTTCCACAACACAAACTTCTTAGGTCTATTAGAGAGGACTTTTCGCAACACAAATTTGATAGGAGTATGGGAGAGGGATTTTCTCAAAACAATCTTGTCAGTTCTATTAGAGAGGGATTTTCATAACACAAACATGATAGATCTTTTAGTGAGGGCTTTGTACAACACTATGAGAGATGGCCTTTCTCAACACAAAGTTGATAGGTCTATTGGAGAGGACTTTTCGCAACACAAAGTTGATTGGTCTTTTAAACAATTTGATTGATTTAGACAATTTGATTGGTCTTTTAAAGAGAGATTTTCACAACTCAACTTGATAGGTATATAAAAAGGGATTTTTGAAGCTCAAGCTTGATTGGTCTTTTAGAGAAGTCTTTTCATTACACAACTTGATAGGTCTATATGTGACGGCTTTTCGCAACACAACTTGATTGGTCTATAAGCGAGGGCTTTTCGCAACACAAACTTGATATGTCTATAAGAGACGACTTTTCAAAACACAATCTTGATTGGTCTAGTAGAATGCGCTTTCCACAACAAAAACTTCTTAGGTCTATTAGAGAGGACTTTTTGCAACACAAATTTGATAAGTCTATGGGAGAGGAATTTTCACAAAACAATCGGCTTTCCAAAACACAATCTTTATTGGTCTAGTAGAATGCGCTTTCCACAACAAAAACTTCTTAGGTCTATTAGAGAGGGATTTTCATAACACAAACATAACAGACCTTTTAGTGAGGGCTTTGTACAATACTATGAGAGATGGCCTTTCTCAACACAAAGTTGATAGGTCTATTGGGGAGGACTTTTCGCAACACAAACTTGATTGGTCTTTTAGAGAGAGATTTTCACAACTCAACTTGATAGGTATATAGAGAAGGCTCAAGCTTGATGGGTCTTTTAGAGAGAGATTTTCACAACTCAACTTGATAGGTCTATAGAGAAAGCTCAAGCTTGATGGGTCTTTTAGAGAAGTATTTTCATTACACAACTTGATAGGTCTATATGTGACGGCTTTTCGCAACACAACTTGATTGGTCTATTAGCGAGGGTTTTTCGCAACACAAACTTGATATGTCTATTAGAGACGGCTTTTCAAAACGCAAACTTGATAGGTCTTTTAGACTGGGCTTTTCGCAACACAAACTTAATAGGACATTAGAGAGAGCTTTTTGCAACTCAAACTTGATTAGTCTATTAGAGAGGACTTTTCACAACACAAATTGATTGGTCTGTTAGAGAGGGATTATCACAACGAAATCTTGATAGTTCTTTTAGAGATGGCTTTTCACAACGCAAACTTGATTGGTCTATTAGAGAGCGTTTTTCGTAACACAAACTTGATAGGTCTGTTAGAGAGTGCTTTTCACAACACAATCTTGATAGGTCTATTGGAGAGGACATTTCACAACACAAACTTGATAGGTATATTAGAGAGGGATTTCCCAACAAAAACTTGATAGTTCTATTAAGATGGATTTTAAAGAAATCATTTTACAATACAAAATTGATACGTCTTTAAGAGAAGGCCTTCTGCAACACAAAGTTGATAGGTCTATTAGAGAAGGCTTTTTGCAACACAAACTTGATTGGTCTTTTAGACAGAGATTTTCACAACTCAACTTGATAGGTATATAGAGAGGGCTTTTTGCAGCTCAAGCTTGATAGGTCTTTTAGAGAAGTATTTTCATTACAAAACTTGATAGGTCTATTAGTGAGGGCTTTTCGCAACACAAACTTGATATGTCTATTAGAGATGGCTTTTCAAAACACAAACTTGATAGGTCCTTTAGACTGGCTTTTCATTACACAACTTGATAGGTCTATATGTGAGGGCTTTTCGCTACGCAACTTGATAGGTCTATTAGTGAGGGCTTTTCGCAACACAACTTGATATGTCTATTAGAGATGGCTTTTCATAACACAAACTTGATAGGTCTTTTAGAGAAGTCTTTTCATTACACAACTTGATAGGTCTATATGTGAGGGCTTTTCGCAACACAACTTGATATGTCTATTAGAGAGGGCTTTTCACAACATAACTTGATATGACTATTAGAGAGAGCTTTTTGCAACTCAAACTTGATAAGTCTATTAGAGAGGGCTTTTCACAACACAAAATTGATAGGATGTTTAAGAGAGGGCTTTTCACAACACAAAGTTGATAGGTGTTTTAGAGAGGACTTTTCGCTACACAAACTTGATTGGTCTTTTAGAGAGAAATTTGCACAACTCAGCTTGATAAGTATATAGAGAGGGCTTTTCATTACACATCTTGATAGGTCTATTAGTGGTGGCTTTTTGCAACACAAACTTGATATGTCTATTAAAGACGGCTTATCAAAACACAAACTTGAAAGGTTTTTTAGAGTGGGCTTTTCACAACAAAACTTTAATGGTCTATAAGAGAGGGCTTTTCACAACACAAACTTGATTGGTCTGTAAGAGAGGGTTTTTCGCAACGCAAACTTGATTGTCTATTAGAGAGGGTTTTTCGTAGCACCAACTTGATATGTCTGTTAGAGACGGTTTTTCAAAACACCAACTTAAAAGGTCTATTTGAGAGGGCTTTTTGAAACACAAACATGATATGTCTATTAGAGAGGGCTTTTTAAAAACACAAACTTGATATGTCTATAAGAGAGGGCGTTACAGAACACAAACTTGATTGGTATATTAGAGAAGTGTTTTCGCAACAACGATATAATATATCGTTTAGAGACGTATTTTTCTATACACTGATAGGGTGTTCCTATTGGTTTTCTTAACAAAGACTAAATGAATCTGTACAGTGAGATTTTTCTCAACACGTAAATGAGTGATCTATTCGATAGGGCTTATTTCAAAATTATATGATTTGGCTATTTGAAAAGGCTTTTATCGACACTTTTACAATGGGTCTAATCAAGAAGGTTTTCTTAACATGGTAGAATGAAACTGTTTATTTCGAGAGGGTATTTTTTCCAAGAAAAAGCTGTTTATACACAGGGAACAATATATCTTTCCTGCCAGGATTGGTTCTCGCAGATATATTTCAATTTTGATTATTATATATCGTCTACAATAATAACGAATGGTTGATCTGAACTATGCTAAGGTTGTGATGTTTCTATAATAATTCTATTTTCAGCATGGCTACGGTGGCAATATTTGACTCAATGTCTGATTTTGGCTTAGTCGTGCTTGCTACTGCTAATAAGGGTTTTTTCTCATTATGGCTCATAGTGTAAAGTTTTTAACAGCTATTTGCAATTAGATTGATGATAAGGTCCAGTTACTGTGTTATGTTCTTTAAAATAGATTGTTTCGGAGTTAAATAATATAAATATGTATTTTGAATCAACATTTCAGACGTCACTTAGAATTAAAAACTAATGAACTAAAAAGATACAAAAACAAATTACTTGCCTATTCTTCTGTATGTTCATAATCTCCTTTTCACGTCCTATAACAAGCCACGTTACTTTATCAGCATTCACTTCCGCAAAAGTAAAGGGACCATCGAAAGGAAAATTTACTTCACCTCTCTTGACGGCCAACAGGGACATAGGACCCGAGCAATAAATGCCTGAAATAATGCGAGTAATGATGTGGCATATTGTATTCTAGTTAAATATCAAACCTTAATAATGAGAAAACGACTTTATTATTAATTGCAAATAAAGTGCGATATAAATTTTGTGTTATATTAGCAACTGGTAAGACGACACTGACGGATGTTTGGTAACGGTTACAGAAGTGTGGCTACTCGTATATTAAACAGATTTTTCAGATATCACCGTGTTTAGCGTGTAAGTTATGTAAGGTTATTTACTCGCATAATTGTCGATCACAACACGCAAAAATATAAAACTCGTTGTAGGCGGTAAACCCCTTTCAGAACAATAACTATCGGCAGCGTACAGACGTTGGATGTTGTTTGATGGCAGTTCCCCAGACAACATTTTGATAAGAGGTAATTTTACTCCCAAACATTGAAGAGATTTTAAAAGGCGAAGGTAATGAAGCATACAGTCGTAAGATACATTAAGATTTTACTTATTGCAAAATTCAGAATTTTCATTTCAGTTAAAAAAAATTACTTGCTTACATTATATTATTTAGATTAAGTAATCTATACTTTTATTTACTGTCTAAGACACATATGTCTCCAAGATATGAAATCATGTATTCTAATCAAGGATTTTAATATTTAGTTCAGAAAATTTGTATTGGAGGAGTAACTTTTAATAGTAAGGGGTAAATTTACTTCCATTTAATGAAAAATAAAGAGGTATTTAGTTAAACCATGAGGGTAAAATACCCCAAAAATCACCTTATCTGGGCCACTGTAATGGTGTTTGTAAACCTTCCAGTCACATAACGACGGTGTCTGCTTGAGACAGTATTCTAAGCTCTGCTAAACTTAAATATCGTGGCGTATACACAAAGAATGTTGATTGGTAGAGTTAGTAACATGTAAACACTTATTGACTAGTTCGGGGGTGTTTTTGCAAAATAAATGTCCCACCTGAATTTAATACAAGTTCCTGCAGATACGTTCTTGTTTGGTATTAAATCAAAACACTTCATTGACGATATACATGAATCGATTAAAATGATAGCAGATCTGAGTTAAAAATATATTAAAAATTCAAAACATTGTGTTTGTAATGGCATTATTTGTAGTTTAAGAAATACTAAATGTGCAATCCGAACTTCAGACTTTCATCCTGCCGTGGGACCAGAAAAGGAAAAACGTGCTATCAACCTGCACGGTACACTTCACCTATCTCAATACGATATTTGTTTACCAAATGATTGCGCTAACGGTCTTATTCTTGGGATATAAATTCTTGACTATAGCATTTCTATGAAGATTTATATGAGGTGCAATTGTCGTAAATGTAACTTGCACGTTGGATAAGGCGAATAAAGACACACACACAAACACAAACATACCTTCGCTTGTCTCTTGTGGCGTCGCGTCAATTGCTTGCCAACCGCCGTAACCTACAGGGAGATCAGGCCGTGCCATCCACACGTCGTTCCACACGTGGAAATTCCTTTATAATGAGTGGCATATGTAAATGTTAAATCAAAGACAATAACAATACATGTATAATCATAATATAATCCGTATTCAATAAGCAATCTTAAGGTACATTTCCATTTACATTTAATGAACATATAAAATATACATTTTTATTTAAAATTAGTATCTATTTACAGTAGTATTAACAGCTGATTGTTTTTGTTGTTTTATTTGAATGAGGTTTAAAGTCATTTTCAACATGTTTCATGTTATATTATTGCGAGCCGGCTGCCTCTCAGGTGGTTGAAGATCTACGTAATGGCTTAAACAATTAGATCACTAGCTAAAGTATAAACTAAGGCAGACTCCGCTTTAAATATCTCAATTAAATAAATCTCTTCAATTCAATGAAAAACAAAAGTAGGATATCAAAGGTGCAGACAAAATTTTGCTCAATTGTCTGTACTTTAATGGTCAATCATGTAATCATTGATAATCTACAAGTGAACTTAACATGAGTAAGAATACTACAAAATGCCAATTTTACTCACTTAAAATCAGTTTCCCAAAGTGATTATAGGTCTGCTTTATTGCTCTATATATATTACAATATACTGAGATTGAATTTATAAAATGTATAAAATGAAAACTTTTAGAAATTAAAAGTTATTTATTATTATCTAAGACTTACTAAAAAGAGACACGGAACTTCATATGTATTTATAAAGAAAATGTGCGGAGTCCAAAATTCAGTTTACACTGACTATTTATACAGAAACTGATCCCGCAGATAAAAGTGCTGGAATCAAACAACATACTTGTAAGGACTCCCGAAAAATGACGCCGTGAATGTCGTCCCAAATAAAATCTGTGGGAAATCCCACATAAAAAAACTGTAAGAACGTCTTCAATCAAATGCCGAAAAAACTCGCAATAAATTCTACTATTCATAAATGCACAGTACCATCATCTTTAAAGCAGTGATTAAACATTTTAAATGTATTAAAGAATTACAATAAACTTTATAAATTAAAAAAAAAAAAAGAATATTTAACTACAATTTCATACCTTTGTACTTATCATAAAGTATTTATTTTAGCGATAAAACTCCAATAGAAATGAATACTTGAGATGCTATGTATCTAGCTACCCAGTAACATGCTCCCGTAATATTTTACTACAACAACAACAACATGGCTGCCTCAACAATGACAGGTGCTCTTTTGAAAGTGATAAATCGATTTAAACAAAATACTTTTAGTTATCACTATGACATTCATGTAAGATGATAACTGACTCGATAAGGTAAATAAACTATACTTGAAATGACGATAGTAAAGATTTAACCTATTTAAGTAGCATTAGCTGGTAGAAATGGTTATAGTTCTGCACCACTTGCTTATACAAAATGTAAACAACAGCACATTTTACCGGGCATAACAATATATGGCATACAAGCATCCAGTTTTATATGTGGAGGAAGACCTTAGAATGAATCTGAGTATAACCACCGTCCTTCCGCAAGTAACTGGAAAACTTTTTCATAAAAAGTTTTTGGAACGAGCGGGACATGACCCATTCCTAATCACACTTTACAAATATGAAACAAATGCGTAGTACAGCTGAATGAGTGTTGATAGCTCACGTAATAAGTTAGATTTCATGCTTAACCTGATATCCTCTTTAATCATACACTTAATGCTGGTTTTACCCGGGAATAAAATATTGGACGAATCATATAATATATGTGCTGTCTTAGCAATCGAGCTTGAATTAAATAGTATACACTCATGAAATAGATGAATGCTTAACAGCTATAAATGTTACAATGTAATCATAGTGTATGGGTGTGTATAAACCCGGTACGAAGATGTCCGCCAAGTTGAGACAAGACTTAAAGTAAACTTAGACTATAAAACAGGCATAGGTCTCCCCGTCCAGAGAGTAACATAGTAGTTTCTTATTGGACAATAGCTTCAGCGGAAATTCAAACATGTCACAGTTTGGTAAACACATAAGGTTACATTAATTGTGAGATAGGCCGGGATGTCCATGCTTTTATATTTAAGTATAACATACCCGAATCGGGAAATGTTATGTACTGGGATAAACTAATTTGATCTTATGAGTATGGAAAGACGATGTAAAGGGACACCTGCAGATGTTGCAAGCCATGTTCTTGATAGTACAAAAATGAAATCAACCACTAACACTCACAAAAGTTGGAACTCTTGTAAATGGTTTCACAACAAGTCAATATTTAAATCACTGCATACAATTTCATATCAGACTATGCACAATGATTCATGGTGTTATAGAAACTAATTTATTTTAAGTTTAAGCTCATTATCATACGCAAGCTGTAAACATAATATTATATTGATTTTAATACAAGATCTTCACTAATATGGAAAATATGTTGGAGAGTTACTTCCCTTCAATACATACAACTGTCCATGCTGCACGATCTGCATACAGAATCAGATCTAAACTGAAACATATTTCATTGAAAGCTGTTATACATACCATACCGAATCATCATTTTTGAAGTTTATTGGATCACCGTCGGAATCAACGAAATGGTCAATTGTCATACTGCCGTCAGTATCGTGGGCCGATGAAAAGTTGGTAGTGCTCCTTGCTGGGATGCCCAGGGCGCGACAAACTGAAGTACAACAAAAGCAATCCATCTTCTTATTTTGTCTCAGTTTACAGTAGTGATACGTAACATTGGTAGTACGTAGAATTTCGAATATGGTTTGTAGAAGAATTATACGAGTAGAACTAAACATTTGCCTTCTTTGAACAATTTTTATACAATACCCCCTCTCCAAGAAAATACTGCTTTGTCTGATAAAATGTGTATATAAATGTATCGTATATTTGTTATTTATGGACAACACTTGACTTTACACTCATCTGCTATGATATAATCATGTAAAAAAATAAATAATGTTTTGGATATTGTACTACACGGAGCAATATTTAATTGTGACCTCCGGTGACACTGAGAGATCTTGATGTATGAGACGCGTCATAAAGGGAAACAACCTGCAGTAAGTATTCGTGTTTCAAATTGAACAATTTCATTATGGTCCTTTTATTATTACGGCGAACAAGTGAAATTGTTTAAATAACAATGTAATGTGATACCACACTGACCCACTTTGTACCAAACATTGTACCTTTGGATTCATATTGACTATGAAAAGTGATTGTATTTTTAATGAATTTAATGTATGAATATATAGTCTATGTAGAGATGTATGGGAAATGTAATAACAAACTGAATGCAACCCGATCACGTTGTATGCTATAATATGTACGTTACGTCGCGTCAAAGCATATTTCTCACAAGAAAATCATGCTTATGTGTATCTTGCTAGCAACGTCAAGGAAAACAATGTATGCATGTATTGCTTAACAGTATAGTTTTATACAAATGACAAACTCTTAACGAGTTGTTTCATTTGATAACTGGTTTATTAATATACGTGTTAACAGTAATGTAACACGAATCAAAATCATCATTTTAGAAAACACATTGTTCTGTTATTATTGTTGTTATCAGTCGGAACCACGTCTGACTGTCTGTCAATTCAATGAATTCGATGCACACTGTCTTGTTAAAATAATGATTTAGTTATTGACTTGAAAACTATAGAAGTATGCTTGTTATAAAGCACTGCTTAAAATATGAATAACATATGTCAAACAATATGTTGTCAATATGAGGTTAAAGGTCAAAAGAGTGAAAAATTGATGATTTATGAAGTTCAAGCTTACAATACATAAAAAACAGGCAATTATTTTAAGTTAAATTTACTGAATTATAAAAAAAACACATAAGCACATAAGATTTGAACGAAAAGGCTCCACAGAGTCAAAATAAAGATAGTAGGACTACGTTGAGGGCCTCTAGTATGTTGCTTGCTATATTAAAAGGGCCGTGTTTAAAATACAGAGAGCAACTATTCAGAGTTATAGTGTACAATTTGTATTTTCCGTCAAATCATTATGTAACCATCAATAATTATTCACTTTTGCAGTAAAGCATATGGTAGGTCACCTGATACGCTGGTATCATTTGTCAAGACATTCAGTAATTCAGTCTTCATGTTAAGAGGTAGAGTTCAAGAATAAGGTAGAAAATCATATATGGAGTGTTTGTGGTTTGTTCATATTTTTTCCTAATAGTGAGTTTATTTTCGGGCAGATATACGATCGAGTTGCTCAAGTATTTTGTCCCTAACTTTGTCGTTTCGTGTGATTCCTATTATCCCATTATTCATTTTACAATCTTGTTCATCCATTCCGCTGCTTGGTCGGTAAGTAATTGACTGACGTGATTATTGATTCTTTTGACAACAATATTTTTATTCTTAAATGCTCGATACTCATCAGGACCTATATTTTCTAGAGACTTCAGTTCAGTTTCAGTAAACAGGACCCTACAGAGCTTAATTCAGATGGTTATAGACTGTCAGCCATGGAAACCTAGCAGCAAACGCCTCTAGATGGAGGAGTCTAAGTTATCCTCTCTTTCCGCTCAGGTGGAATCTAACAAATGTTCAACAATTATATGTATGTACATCATCAATCTCATCAAAATGATGTTTCACAATTTCCATCAAATTCCCTGAAATAAGCAATTAAATTGCATGAGCATGTGGTCTGCTTTATCTATTCAATTGTTTTCTATATATCTTCTAAAACCCTTTGTCTTTTCTAGAAAACACATCAGTAACAGTTTACCTGCATCAACCAAGGAATTTAGCACGGCAGCGGCGGTTGAATCTCTTTGTGCCATCCATTATCTGAATATAGACCAACGCAGCACCGCAATGCTTCAGAGGTCAAGTTATGTGGCCTCACCACACTGTAATATGCATTTTCCTCAAAAATGGTTTTGGTGGTATTTGGCGGGTATACGTCCACCTCAATCCACATATTATCTAATCCTACCAATTCTGCATGTTGTAAAATTGCCATCAGAAAATTAAAACATATCGCCACATTGGTACAAAATGTCCCAAGTGCCTACTTATTTCATATACACTTGGTACCGTATTGCACCAATGGTCGAAAAATGTGGAGTCGCCAAGCCGTAATATGACATTTTCGTATTTCTCTGAATTGTCTCACACAAGTTTATTCCTTTCAGAACTAAGTTGTTGCTCTAGTAATAGCTTTATCATATGATTAAAAATAAGGTGCACATTTTGAGTTATCGGTCTCTTGCTAAATGGTACACATAATATTACTAGCTTCATCCGCTCATCCAGAACATGACCGTCCTACCGGAAACTAATAAAATCAAAGTCAGCCATGCATGGCGCGATGAGAAACAGGCCAGTGCGAGAGCACTGACATTGTCATGATGGCGATATACTATGTCAATTTGTAGATTAGAATATACCAAAAGAGATTGTTTTGACATTGTGTCTCATGTGATATATAGTGTTTATAACTCCACCTGTTCGTACATGCATTATTTGCGTATAGAATATTAGAAATTGTAATAATCCTTCTGATGAAGTATTATATCAATGTAAACATATTAACTACCAACAAAGTACGTGAAACTATTTCCTTTCACATTTGAATTTGAGTAATGATTACATACACGTTTTGTTCACATTTCTATGTTTCTAATATACAAGAGTCCCAAGACGGCCAAAACCGGTGTACTGATAGCAAATCGCTAGATTTTTGTAAGTTCCCCTAAACTGTGTTCAAAAGCTCTGTCGTATGACGGCCTAAAATTTAATCCCATGGACACAGCTATCACATACCTTTTATCAAACTATAAGCCCTGTGGCGCGGGCATTTGGTCTCAATTCACGCTGGCTCAAGAACTCGTCCGAGATCTTGTTGTTATATAATTTTGGTAAAATTTATTGGAAAATGGGAGCACTATCGCGTCTACAAGAACAGGTTAACAATCAGACGACGGTGACGGAAATGTACAATGCCATAAGCATTTGGAGAGGGTAAATAAAAATCAAATAGTAAAAACAACTATCACCTGTTGTTACTACACCGGAAAACACCCAACATTGTCCGAATTTCACAGGCTTTTTTCCCTTATGATACTCTTCCAATATCATACCACTTCCTGTCCAAGAACTTGGGGATGTTCCGCCAGTATAATCCCCACTCCAGTTTCCGATTAGCACGCCGCCATCATCTGGCGCGTTGACCTATAATATATAAAAACATAATGTTTATCGGGTGTAAAATATTGGAATGTTGGACAAAAAATCCAATTAATCAACCATGTATTTCGCATATCTTCCTGTAACAATAAACAATGATGCAGTGTAAAAACATGTTTTTGAATGAGTTTTAACGCCATTTTCAACACATTTAAGGTTATATATTGGCTATCCAGCTTTTTAAATGCAGATATACCTCAGACTGAATCTAGGTAGAATCACTGTCCTTCCTCAAGTAACTGACAAGCTATCTCATATAAAGATTTTGGAGCGAGCCACACTCGAACCTACGACCATAAGTGATCTTGAAACAGCGCCTTAGACCACACGTCCATGAAGGACCTCGTACATGTACATCTGCTTACAGTGGATATAACCATCGTCGTACTTAAAAACGATTGCTATAGTTTTTGTCATATTTTTCCTATATTTTTCATGCAATGTCAGAAATAAAAAAAACACATGTTACCGTAGAGATTCTTTGGTATTACCTCCTCATAAACATACCCGTCCTTGACATTTGGCGAACCAATGTAGATTTAACAAGCAACGCAAAAACAATGTTTAAAATTGTTTACATCTAGTATTTAATTAAAATTTATACACAGATGCATGCATATAATAATGAGTGTCATGAAAATGGTAATTATAAGCTTGAATTTAACTGTTTAGGGATTTTAAAAACATAATCATTTCGACAGAGAGTCAATTGTTTTTCAATTTTGCAATAAAAATATAGCGTTTTTTTTTATATTTTGGTATAGTGTACGGATAATTTTTCTTTAAAACCTCACAAAATACTCTCTGATACCTATTCTAATGACAATAAAAATAAAAATACATGTTACCGCGTTATTTTACAAAAAAAAAATATCTCTTAAAGTATGCCATCGTTAAATAAACTGCAGTTGCAAAATTAATGCTTTTATACTAAATGAGCATATTTGTATACATATTAAGATTTCTATTATATTTCAATTTTAGGTTAAATTGCTGTGAACAATTATTTTATATAAGTATGCATATTTCATTAATTGGCCATTATAAAAGAGATCAATTGCAGGCGTATCCGTAATGAGCGTGCCATCCTGCATAGGGTCAGTTGTAGAATAATAGTATGTTGTGACACTGGTTGATCTCGACAAAGTTGCTTCCCTTTGTGCGCGGAACTGGTGCGCATGAAAAACTATAGCATTCATCCTTAAGTGTGTTATTGTTATAACCATGACACATTAAAACCATCTTAAATAGTAAACAATACAATATATATATACTGAACGAAAAAGACACACATATGTGTGTTTTTGTGTAATAGTTTTAATGGGTTGCATTAAACGAATACTAATTTTTATTTTGTCTACTGGGTGTGTGACTGACAAATAACGGTTGACTAACGATATTGAAACTACCACGTGATGTACGAAAACAGCATTTGCTTGTGCACAGTCACCCACGTGACATTTAACTCAACGGTCCATATTTCAAACATTCCCTAACAATAATTTAACACATACTGAACATTTCAAGTCCGTTGCCATGGCTACGTCAAATTAACGTGAGCAAGCGGTAACGTTACTGTTAAAGAATGACACAACCACAGGTCACAAGACCGCTGAATGCCAATTATTCTACAAGTCGACACTGGCAAAGACTACATGATACTTGTATAATCGCCGATAGATCACCGAGTGGGTGTCCATGCGCAACCCACATAATCGTCATATGGACGACATGGTAATCCTGACAGTTTGTAATAATTTGTATCGCAACATCAGTATAACCCTTGTGTGTAGTAGTTTGTATCGCGACATCAGTATAACCCTGGTGTGTAGCAGTTTGTATCGCGACATCAGTAAAACACAGGTGTGTAGCAGTTTGTATCGCGACTTCAGTATAACCCTGGTGTGTAGCAGTTTGTATCGCGACATCAGTAAAACACAGGTGTGTAGCAGTTTGAATCGCGACATCAGTATAACCCTGGTGTGTAGCAGTTTGAATCGCGACATCAGTATAACCCTGGTGTGTAGCAGTTTGAATCGCGACATCAGTAAAACACTGGTGTGTAGCAGTTTGTATCGCGACATCAGTATAACCCTGGTGTGTAGCAATTTGTATCGCGACATCAGTATAACCCTGGTGTGTAGCAGTTTGTATCGCGACATCAGTAAAACACAGGTGTGTAGTAGTTTGTATCGCGACATAAGTATAACCCTGGTGTGTAGCAGTTTGTATCGCGACATCAGTATAACCCTGGTGTGTAGCAGTTTGAATCGCGACATCAGTAAAACACTGGTGTGTAGCAGTTTGTATCGCGACATCAGTATAACCCTGGTGTGTAGCAGTTTGTAAGCTGGCGTTTGAATGGTTGTGTGGTTTCAGAGTAACGCATGTGTTTCGGAACATTATTTGGAATAGAGGAACACGAGGTAATAAAACATATCAAAATAATGGAGTTCTAGTATTTGTTAGAGAATAATTGCTATCATTTCTAAGGTTATATGATCTAATTATACAGTTTTAGGAAAATATTGCTAAAAAATTATGGTGTTAAGATTTTTTTCCTTTTTGTTCAACTATCTTTATTGGTTGATATAATCTTCTAAAAAAAGAAACTTAGTTCTTTGTGTAAGTTACGAAGAGATGTAGACCGAGTTAAAACGGTTCCAATACGAGCCGCTTGTGTTGAATATTTTTCAAGATTTTATTTTTCGTAATGGGTACATTCATCCCAAACTACATATTCTAAAACAGGTCGTAGAAATGACATATTTATTTGATTATTTTATTAAACTTGATTTTCTTATCATACCTAACACCTTTGAAGCAGAGTTATAGTATCTGAAATGATACTTAGAAAGTGATTTAAATTTCCCTTAATATCTGTAATATAAGATGCCGTGAATGCAAGGGATGTATCATCGGCAAAAATTCCGGATAATCCCAATTCATGCTACAGTTTACAATCATACCAGTTATTTATTAAATTAAAAGGGAAGAACTTACTGGTGATGCCGCGTTAGTCTTTAACTGATGTGTTATTTATTATTTTCCAAGACTTCACTGTGAAGACAGACTTTGTTGTATGGTGTTTAGCGTTGCTTTCAACATTTTTTTCAGTCATATCGCGACGGTGTCTGCTTGAGACAGTATTCCAAGCGCAGACACATGGTATGATACCCCACCCAGTCACATTATACTGACACCGAGCCGAATGGACCTAGAACTCTCCTCCAAATACTGAGTGCCAAGCGAGGAAGCTTCTAGTACCATTTTTAAAGTCTTTGGTATGACCCTGCCGGGGATTGAACCCACGACTTTCCGCATTTAAGGCGAACGCTCTACGACTAGACCACACCGCTTGTGAAGACAAACTATATAAAAGTCTATGTTATGATTACCATTGCTGATATTTTTCGGGATACTTTTATTGGGTCGCCCTTTGCATAATCTTTCAGTTCGGTTTGGTCCAAGAGATATAAACAGCAATCTAACACGACCCCATCAAACTGAAATATACAAATCATTGTCAGTAAAACAATTACCCATTCAGTTACGCTATAATACCGACCAAGACATTAACTCCTGTTGTCATTTTACAGGTATGATATTGTCGGTACTATAATTGTTCCAGGCAGTGTTCATTTGCGTGCGTTTGCTGGGCTTTGTCTCCATTTTCTTATTCTTCGTTGTATTAGAGATATAAGTATTTCTTATTGCTTACTATCTCATTGAAATGGAAATATATCGATTATTTTACAAAAACTTGTCTCATAACAAATATAAAAAAAAATAATATAAAATTACCTGATTAAATGACCATGGTTTAGCAGATTTGCGTTTGTGATTTCCAACGAAGATATGCCCCGTTTCATTTAAAATGTATTCATCTAATAACTTTTCATCCGACAAATAAACCTGATCATCTAAAATAAAAAAAAGTATGGCGTTGAAAGTAAACAGATGCATGATGAATGGTTCACGATTGAGGTTGAAAACGATGATTTTACTATATCACCAACTATATCACCTCAATCAACTAACCTGCATACACCCTATGTCCCCGGACTGTGAATACAAATATACAGTATACATAAGACACTCTATGTACCAGGACAGTGAAATATACAGTATACATAAGACACTCTATGTACCAGGACAGTGAAAACACATATACTGTATACACAACACACTCTATGTACCGGGACAGTGAAAACACATATACTGTATACATAAGACACTCTATGTATCGGGACAGTGAAAACACATATACTGTATACAGAAGCCACTCTATGTACCGGGACAGTGAAAACACATATACTGTATACATAAGACACTGTATGTATCGGGACAGTGAAAACACATATACTGTATACAGAAGCCACTCTATGTACCGGGACAGTGAAAACACATATACAGTATACATAACAAACTCTATGTATCGGGACAGTGAAAACACATACAGTATACAGAAGCCACCCTGTGTATCGGGACAGTGAAAACACATATACAGTATACAGAAGACATTCTATGTACCGGGACAGTGAAAACACATAAGACACTCTATGTACCGGGACAGTGAAAACAAATATTCAGTATACATAAGACACTCTATGTACCGGGACAGTGAAAACACATATACTGTATACATAAAACACTCTATGTACCGGGACAGTGAAAACACATATAATGTATACATAAGACACTCTATGTACCGGGACAGTAAAAACACATATACAGTATACATAAGACACACTATGTACACAGTATACATTAGACACTCTATGTACCGGGACAGTGAAAACACATATACTGTATACATAAGACACTCTATGTACCGGGATAGTGAAACCACATATACAGTACACATAAGACACTCTATGTACCAGGACAGAAAATACACATATACAGTATATATTAGCCACTGTATGCACCCGGACTGTGATTACACGTATATAGTATACAGTAGGCACTCTATGTAACCGAACTGTGATTACACATATGCAGTAATAACTCTATGTTCCCGAACTACGATACACATATACAGTATAAAGTAGACACTCTATGTACCCGGACTGTGAATACACATATACAGTATAAGGTAAACACTTCATGTTCACGGACTGTGAATATACATATACAGTGTAAAGTAGACACTCTATGTACCCGGACTGTGAATACACATATACAGTATACAGTAGCAACCATATGTACCCGGACTATGAATACATATAATACAGTATACAGTAGCAACCATAGTACCCGGACTGTGATACCACATATACAGTAATAAGTAGACATTCTATGTACCCGGACTGTGAATATACATAATACAGTATACAGTAGCAACCATATGTACCCGAAATGTGAATACACATGTACAGTATAAAGTAGCCACTCTATGTACCCGAACAGCGATACACATATACAGTTTACAGTAAACAATACGTACCCGAATGTGAATACACATATACAGTCAACAGTAGCCATTCTATGTACTCGGACTGTGAATACACATATACAGTATAAAGTAAACACTTAATGTACCCTGACTGTGAATACACATATAACGTATAAAGTAGACACTCTATGTACGGGGACTGTGAATACAAATATACAGTACACAGTAGCCACTTTATGTACGCGGACTGTGAATAAACATATGCGTTATACAGTAGAAACTCTATGTACCCGGACTGTGAATACACATATACAGTATACCGTAGCCACTCTTTGTACCCGGACTGTAAATACACATATGCAGCATACAGTAGCCACTCTGTGTACCCGGACTGTAAATACACATAAGCAGTATACAGTAGACATTCTATGTACCCGGACTGTGAATACACATATACATTATACAGTAGAAACTCAATGTACCCGGACTGTGAATACACATTTACAGTATACAGTAAACACTCTATGTACGCGGACTGTAAATATATAATATACAGTACACAGTAGCCACTCTATGTTCGCGGACTGTCATTACAAATATACAGGATACACTAGCCACTCTATGCAACCAGGCTGTGAATACCCATTTACAATATACGACAGCCATACTTTGTACCCGGACTGTGAATACCCATTTACATATAAGACAGCCATACTTTGTACCCAGACTGTGAATACACATAAACGGTATATAGTAGACACTCTATGTACACAGACTGTGGATACACATATACAGTACACAGTACTCACTCAATGTACCCGGATTGTGAATACACATATACATTACACAGTAGCCATTCTATTTACCCGGACTGTGAATATACAGTATCCACTCTATGTACCCGAATAGCGATACACATATACAAGATATATTCTATGTACACGAATGCGAATACACATTTACAGTACACAGTAGCCACTCTATGTACGCGGACTGAGAATACACATATACAGTACACAGTAGCCACTCTATGTACGCGGACTGAGAATACACATATACAGTACACAGTAGCCACTCTATGTACCCGGACTGTGAATACACATATACAGTATACAGTAGCCACTCTATGTACCCGGACTGTGAATACACATATACAGTATACAGTTGCCACTCTATGTACCGGGACAGTGAATACACATATGCTGTATATAGTTGCCACTCTATGTACCCGGACTGTGAATACACATATACAGTATGCAGTAGACACTCTATGTACGCGTACTGTAAATACAAATATACAGTTTACAGTAGCCACTCTATGTATCCGAACTGTGAATACACATATACAGTATCCACTCTGTGTATCCGGACTGTGATTACACATATACAGTAGCCACTCTATGTACCCAGATTGTGAATACACAAATACAGTATACAGTAGTCACTCTACGTACGCGGACTGTGAATACACAAATACAGTATACAGTAGCCAATCTATGTACCCGGACTGTGGGTGCCTTATACAGTAAACACTCTATGTACCCTGACTGTAAAGACATATATACAGTATACAGTAAACATTTTATGTATCCGAACTGTAAATACACTTATACAGTATACAGTAGACACTCTATGTCCCCGGACTGTGAATACAGATATACATTATACAGTAGACACTCTATGTCCCCGGACTGTGAATACACATATACAGTATACAGTAGACACTCTATGTACCCGGACTGTAAAGACATATATACAGTATACAATAGACACTCTATGTACCCGGACTTTAAAGACATATATACAGTATACAATAGACATTCTTTCTATCCGGACTGTGAAAACAAATACACAGTAGCCACTTTATGTATCCGGACTGTGAATACACATATACAGTATACAGTAGACGCTCTATGTATCCGGACTGTGAATACACATATATAATATACAGTAGACACTCTATGTATCCGGACTGTGATTACACATATAGAGTATACAGTAGGCACTCTATGTATCCGGACTGTGAATACACATATAGAGTATACAGTAGACACTTTATGTACGCGTACTGTAAATACAAATATACAGTTTACAGTAGTCACTCTATGTACCCGGACTGTGAATACACCTATATACAGTATACAGTAGACATTCTATGCATCCGGACTGTGAATACACATATACAGTATACAGTAGACACTCTATGTATCCGGACTGTGAATACACATATACAGTAAACACTCTATGTACGCGTACTGTAAATACAAATACACAGTTTACAGTTGCCACTCTATGAACCCGGACTCTGAATACACATATACAGTATACAGTAGCTACTCTATGTAAACGGACTATGAGTGCCTTATACAGTATACAGAAGACACTCTATGTACCCTGACTGTAAAGACATATATAATCTATACAGTAGACATTCTATCTATCCGGACTGTGAATACACATATACAGTATACAGTAACTATTCTATGTATCCGGACTGTGAATACACATATACAGTAGACGCTCTATGTACCCGGACTGTGAATACACATATACAGTCAACAGTAGCCACTCTATGTTTCCGGACTGTAAATACACATATACAGTATACAGTAGACACTCTATGTACCCGGACTGTAAATACACATATACAGTATACAGTAGCCACTCTAAGTACTCAGACTATGAATACACATATACAGTCAACAGTAGCCACTCTATGTATCCTGACTGTGAATACACCTATACAGTATACAGTAGCCACTCTAAGTACTCAGACTATGAATACACATATACAGTATACAGTAGACAATCTATGTCCCCTGACTGTAAAGACATATATACAGTATACAGTAGACACTCTTTGTACCCGGACTGTGAATACAGTAGACACTCTATGTACCCGGACTGTGAATACACATATACAGTATACAGTAGCCACTCTATGTACCCGGACTGTGAATACACATTTACAGTATACAGTGGCCACTCTATGTATCCGGACTGTGAATACACATATACAGTAGCCACTCTAAGTATCCGGACTGTTAATACACATATACAGTATACA
Organism: Panopea generosa; assembly: GCA_029582155.1. Classification (NCBI taxonomy): domain Eukaryota; kingdom Metazoa; phylum Mollusca; class Bivalvia; order Adapedonta; family Hiatellidae; genus Panopea; species Panopea generosa. The sequence continues at coordinate 42,851,940 of CM055900.1, forward strand.
GTAAACACAGTTTACAGTAGTCACTCTATGTACCCTGACTGTAAAGACATATATAATCTATATAGTAGATATTCTGTCTATCCGGACTGTGAATACACATATACAGTATACAGTAACCACTCTATGTATCCGGAATGTGAATACACATATACAGTAGACGCTCTATGTACCCGGACGGTGAATAAACATATACAGTCAACAGTAGCCACTCTATGTATCCGGACTCTGAATACACATATACAGTATCCAGTAGACACTCTATGTACCCGGACTGTTAATACACATATACAGTTTACAGTAGACACTCTATGTATCCTGACTGTAATACACCTATACAGTAAACAGTAGCCACTCTATGTACCCAGACTATGAGTACACATATACAGTATACAGTAGACAATCTATGTCCCCTGACTGTAAAGACATATATACAGTATACAGTAGACACTCTATGTACCCGGACTGTGAATACAGTAGCCACTCTATGGACCCGGACTGTGAATACACATATACAGTATACAGTAGCCATTCTAAGTATCCGGACTGTGAATACACATATACATTATACAGTAAACACTCTACATACCCGGACTTTGAATAAACATTATACAGTAGACACTCTATGTACCCGGACTGTGAATACACATTTATAGTATACAGTAGATACTCTATGTACCCATACTGTGAATACACATATACAGTAAACAGTAGCCACTCTATGTACCCGTACTGTGAAAACACATATACAGTATACAGTAGCCACTCTATGTTTTTGGACTTTGAATACAGATATACAGTATACAGTAGACACTCTACGTACCCGTACTGTGAAAACACACATACAGTATACAGTTGCCTCTCTATGTTTTTGGACTTTGAATACAGATATACAGTATACAGTAGACACTCTACGTACCCGGACTGTGAATACACAAATACAGTATACAGTTGCCTCTCTATGTATCTGGACTGTGAATACACATATACCGTATACAGTATCCTGTCTATGTACGCAGACTATGAATACACATATACAGTAAACATAGTGTATTTATTTAAAAAGAATAAAATTATATTTGTTTGAGTTATCAAACTGCAGTTTTATAATAAACAAAGGTAAAATTAGAAATGCGAGTCCCATCCAAGAATTTTTAATAAGTAGCCATAACTAAACAGGCCCTATTTGTTCGAGTCTATGAACATATGTTGAACAAATGTAACTTTAAAAAGGTCATAATTTATGTCAATGTCAATCCCATGCTGGTCTAGTGATGCATTAAGTCATTGAATATTGAATCAAGCAACTTTGTTTGAATTATTGAGAAGATGATTGATAAAACAAATATTTACGTTACAAATGGGTCTTAACTCCTGTAGATTACTCTTAGCGCAATGACTGTATAAGTTATTTATTGATTGTTCTTGATTGAAATGCATTTTATATTTTATAAACGGGCTATATATCACGCAAGTTAAATAACCCGGAGCTGAGTATATGTCCCATGCAAAGGTCTAGCAATAAGAAATCAATCTGCATTAGTATAAAACGAATCGGGCAACGATTATTCGAGTTTATTATAATATGTGGATTAAAATAAAATAAAAAATATTTTAAAGAAGGGACATAAAGTTTTAAACGTATACTTATATTCACAAATACATGCGAAGTTACCTTTGCACCATGGGTTGAAAAGGATGTATATCGGATTCTTCTCTTTGGACCTATGCACAGCGGCTGTTTCATTGGCCTTCTTCACAACATCTATCGCAAATCTCCATTTTCCAATAGGAATGTTAGGCGGTGTCATTATCTGCAGGTACAATGTGTTGCCATTATTTTTCTTGATTATCGCACCCCAGTCGTTAAGAATATCTTCAGCAGAGAGTTTAATCTCAACGTGTGTCCCTCTTGAAGAGCTGGGTGTGTCACCTGAAGTAAACAAGCATCTTAAATGTAATAAACGATGTATTTCTATTTATAATAACAATAACAAAGATATGATAATTTCTTAGAAATAAATACGTTCGAAGATGTTCTTGTATACCTCGGTGCTTGAATATTGGATTTATTAAACGAATTCATTGCATGATATAGTTTTGCCAACAAGATTATAATAATAAAATAACAAATGAGCACGAATGAGAGCTTCCTTTTATCACATGATAGACACTCTTGTACAATTAATGATTTGTTTGTGTATCGGCACCTCTGTCATCAACACCATAAGGCATTTCCCATTGGATATCAATAGTGTGAGAGCTTCTGGGTGATTTCTATGATGAGTTAAAACAAAAATATATATTGAAACCACTGTTAAGTATGTACAGGTTCTATTGGTTTTCTTTATTATAACTGTGTACCACTCAGAAACAAATACGATGTGTTTATTCTTTTGCATGCTACTGTTACAGTGGCCTTGACCGTTGTCCTACTGACCAAAACAAAAACTCACAATGGATCTTCATACATAAAATAAATAGTTCCTACCATACCTACATGTGTAAGACAATATATATCCAGCAGGATATTCACAGGTCGCATCCAACGTACCGGTAAAAAAATATATATGGGATAAAATTTCTCCTTGCAAACCTGGCAAATGAGGTATTAAACCTGGGTTACGGATCCACTCAACATTCCTTCATGAGATTGTTTAATTTATGTAAGTCCAAGTGGATTATCCTTCATATGTATGGCGTAGAACACAAATATGTTCGGGTAATATGTTATATAGATTCATAAACCATGGTTTTCCAAATAGCCTTAAACATTCAGTACTTAACGACAGTTACTTTAAAGTGTTTGTGATTTAATACATACCAAACTCAAATACAATTCGAAGCTCGTCTTTCGACGCATTGAACCCTCGGTTGAAATCGACATTAAGACCGAAAGCTTGTCCACGTCTCACGACCAGAACTGCAATTTGTCCCGATTTGGTTTCGGTGATATCGAACTTGTCAGTGTTGTGAGCCTCTGTATTGCTCTTGATATTCAGTTCAACACTTTTAACCTGTATGGTTTCTTTATCTTCAGGATCTGGAGCTAAAAGCACACACATAATACGTAACAATACATATCGAATACCCGACAACATAATATATGTACATGACATTACAATCGATATATGTGACGATACAATCAGTATATGTGACAATAAGAATAGTTAACATGACAAAATAATCACTATACGTGACAATCAATAAAATCAGTTTACGTGACACTACAATCAGTATACAGTGTTAAAATCGTGACAGTAAACTTGACAATACAATCAATATATATACCAATACAAACCGATTTGTGTACTTGACGATACAATCAACATACGTGACAATATAATCAGTATAAGTGGCGATACAGTCAGTATACGTGACAATATATTATCAGTATAAGTGGCGATACAATCAGTTTACGTGACAGTTTAGTCAGTATAAGTGGCGAAACATTCAGTATACGTGACAATACAATCAGTATAAGTGGCAATGCAATCAGTATACGTGACAATATAATCAGTATAAGTGGCAAAACAATCAACATACGTGACAATATAATCAGTATAAGTGGCGATACAATCGGTGTACATGATAATATAATCAGTATAAGAGGCGAAACAATCAGTATACGTGACAATATAATCAGTATAAGTGGCGATAAAATCAGTATACGTGACAATATACATATAATACGTAACAATACAAACCGAATACCTGATAATATAATCTGTGTACGTGACGATACAATTAGCGTATGTGACAATTTAATAGGTATGCATGACAATATCACAAGTATATGTGACAATAAAAACAGTATGTGTGACATTTATATTGTTATCACTATACGTGACAATACAGACAGTTAACGTGATAATCAATAAAATCAGTATAACTGATACTTCAATCAGTGTACGTGACTTTACAAATAGTATACGTGACACTACGAACGCAATGCTTAACCATACAATCAGTACACGTGAAAATACAAACAGGATCTTGTTAATACAGGGCCTTGTAAATACAGGGCCTTGTGAATACAGGGCATTGTGAATACAGGGCCCTGTGAATACTGGTCGTTTCAAAACAGGGCGTTGTCAATACAGGGCATGAAAAATACAGGTACTTGTGAAAACAAGGACTTGTAAATACAGGGCCTTGTAAATACAGGGATTTGTGAATACAGGGACTTGTAAATACAGGGACTTGTGACAACATGACCTTGTAAATACATGGATTTGTGAATACAGGGGCTTGTTAACACAGAGCCTTGTGAATACAGGGACTTGTGAATACAGGACCTTGTGAATACAGTGCCTTGCAAATATAGGGCGTTGTAAATACAGGGCGTTGTAAATAAAGGGCGTTATAAATACAGGGACTTGTGAAAACGGGTGCTTGTAAATACAGGGACTGGTGAAAACAAGGACTTGTGGATATAAGAATTTGTGAATACAGGGCGTTGTGAATACATCGCCTTGCAAATTCCAGGGCTTTTCGGATACAGGGTCTTGTAAATACAAGGACTTGTGAAAACAGGGACTTGTAAATACAGGGATTTGTGAATAAAAGGCCTTGTGAACACAGGACTTTGCAAACGCAGGTACTTGTTAATACAGGGCCTTGTGAATACAGGTACTTGTAAATACAGGGCCTTGTGATTACAGGGCCTTGTAAAAACAGGGACTTGTGAATACAGGGCCTTTTAAATACATTGCCTTGTAAATACAGGGACTTGTGAATATAGGGACTTGTGAATACAGGAACTTGTGAATACAGGGCGTTGTGAATACAGGGACTTGTAAATACAGGGATTTGTAAATACAGGTCCTTGCAAATTCCAGGGCTTTGTGGATACAGGGTCTTGAAAATACAGGGACTTGTGAAAACAGGGACTTGTGAATTCCAGGGCTTTGTGGATACAGGACCTTGTAAAAACAGGGACTTGTGAATACAGGGTATTGTGAATACAGGGCGTTGTAAATACAGGGCATTGTTAAAATATAGACTTGTGAAAACAGGTCCTTGTGAAAACAGGGTCTTGTAAATACAGGGATTTGTGAATACAGGGCCCTGTAAACTCACATAATACGTAACAATACAAACCAAATACCTGATTATATAATTTGTGTACGTGACGATACAATCAGCGTATGTGACAATTTAATAATTATGCGTGACAATATCACAAGTATATGTGACAATAAAAACAGTATGCGTGACATTGATATTGTTATCGCTATACGTGACAATACAGACAGTAAACGTGACAATCAATAAAATCAGTATATCTGATATTTCAATCAGTGAACGTGACTTTAAAAATAGTATACATGACACTACAAACGCTATGCTTAACCATACAATCAGTACACGTGAAAATACAAACAATACATTCGACAAAACCATCAACATACGCGACAATATAAAAAGTGTAGATGCTACTTCAAACAGTATTAGTGCTAATAGAATCAGTTTATTCGACAATACAGACAGTAAACGGGACAACTCAATTAGTATACGTGATGCTACAAACATTATACGTGACAATACAAACTCTATACGTCACAATACAATCAATATACGTCACAATACAATCAATACACGTAATATATGGGGTTAACTGTATTGAAAACTTTATGTTTGATTTTTTTTTTTTTGGCGACGCATTAGTAATTTAGTTTCTTAAATTTAATTCAAATTGAAATAGAAGTCTTTATACAGAGCGTCATATTTATCATTGGAAGTCATCCTCTCCGAAACGTTCATGGTTAACACATCTCCTGGCGGTGTCCATATAAAACAATACTCGTAGAAAAACATGCTAATAGGGCTGGGCATTGTGATCAACACAAAAACTGCTTTGATTCAAGCAAGTTGAATGTAATTTTTAAAAAAACTATCTTGTTTTGGTACATACCATGCCAGACAGAACACTAAAAACGCGTATTGCAACTAAACTAGTAATTCTGTCTACACATTTGCGACGGTTTATCGGTCGCAAATTTTAACCAAGCGACCAAACAAACGTAGGAAATTTACAAAGTTATTTTGTAAAAAGAAATACGCGTCATGTGTTAAGGTTAGCCCAAATAATTTGGCAATTGCTTATGGAGGAAATGTTCCTTGTTTGCAGCAATTACAGCTTGCGTTTTAAACAAGGTAACAGTGACGTAGAACATTGATCATAAACTGTGTAGCATAGTCTGAAGGAGGTCTTGATGAAGGTAAGTTTGTCTGACAAACGTATCCTTGTGTCTAAGCAAAACGCGTATAAATATACTGGAATGATTTACAATAAATCAGAGTTCTATGGGAGTCAGCATTTCCATTAGGTGTCACGTTACTTGTAAGACGGTTAATTTCGTGCAATTACATGCATACTTTCCAAATGAAGGAAATAGTACATCGACTCAACTGTGTGTGTAAATATGTAAAGATCAGATTGGAAACTGCACAAGTTCAATCGTTCGTCCTTCACTGAACAAAGCAACAGGGACGGACATTCGTTTGCTAAAGCAAAATGCTTATTGGATGAGACGATTTCCTCATTTTCCCCAAAGAAGGGATATCATAATATAATTCACGTTCGATTATTGTTTTAAGTATTCAGAACTATTTGGATGTTATGTGTTAATTACAGCTCTCATAAAAATTAAAAATGATTCAAGGCGCCACATAAATCTCATCGCAGAGATCATTGGTTCTGGATCTACTCGGTCAAAAATCTCATAGCAGAGGTCATGGGTTTTTTATTTACTCTGTCAAAATTCTCAAAGCAGAGGTCATGGGTTCTTGATTTACTCGGTCAAAATTCTCATCACAGAGGTCATGGGTTCTGTATCTACTCGGTCAATTAAAATTTATATTAGAAGGATCATTCTCGCCCAGTGATATTTGCAGGACTTTTTTTATACATTTGGTATTTGGGGTGACGATCGATAAGTACGGAATTATAAAGCTTGTTCGATGTTGCACAAAAATGATTTTGTGGGATTAACAAAATTCTTGGGTTATTTTTCAAGTGATAATTTAGTTGTTTTATTTCTAAAATTTCATGTGTTCTTTGTGACATTTGGGATATATCGCCAGTTTAGTGACATAATAATTAGGAAACAATTAGCATTTATTTTATACTTTATTTTAGTAAGGCATTATGACACTATGGCAAATACGTCCGGACGAATAGTTCTTTTTAACAGTCTCCGTGATGATTGATATACGACATTGTGTCTCATTATCATTCGTCTCTCACCACTGATTCAAGTGGGAAAGTTATCAGTTACTTGCGGAAATGTGGTGTGCTCGAGTACTGGTTAATCCAAGGAAACAGTGGTTAGGTTAACTGATCGTCTGTAAGCCCTCGATGGCATAACAATGACGCTAAATATTCAATTAATCAATCAATCAATCACTTTACACATTAAACGTGTCACCACTCAATACATCTGATCGCTTACAATAAAATTTGAAAAAAATCGATTGCATAAAGGCCTTTACCTTTATATTTTCAAACCACATGTATTCACATCACGCAGATGTTTTTTTCTTTTATGTTATAAATTATTCGTTTAAGGTGATCGCCAAATATCGATTTTGTAAAGCTGATGTCTAGTTTATCAAACTCGTCAATACCTTAAACTATATTCGGTAAGAATGCAAAATATCTGATCTGCATATAGGTCAGTCGACAAGACTGATCAGGTTGTTATAAAACAATTAAAATGTATGAAACATTGGTGGTGTAAAATATGGAGGAAATTTGCCCGCTTCAGGTTAGATTTTTTTCAAAAGAACTTAATATTTCATTCAAATACACGAAATAAAGACGAACACCGCCTTTGTATAGATATAAACAATCGGTGTCAAATAACGCAACGTCGTATTTTATTAAGTTAAGAATTAAATGGTACGGTTGGTGCACTTTACAAAATAATTTGTTTTTACACCACTCATAACCATTATGTCACATTGAGTCATCATGTATTTCACAAAATCCCGGTCAGCTTCTAAAGACGACAGACAGTTCTTCTGACTATAAATCGTGAGTTCGACTCCCCTCCAGGCCACAGTCTCTGTAATGACTGATAAACGACACATCGTCTCAGTGGCATTTGTCTCTCACCGCTGATGCAAGCTCAAATAAAGACAACCCAAAAGAAGTGGTACGTGCAAGTATCCACATTAACACTGTTGAAAAAGAAATGGGTAAATGTATGTGCATAAACACTGCAAAAAGGAGGTCATGTGCACATATATTTACACACAAAAATCCAAAATAAAGCACTACCAAAATAAGGTAAAACATCCATATGTCCACATTAACACTGAGAAAATTACCTAATGCATACGTTCATCTATAAACACTGTATAAAATAATAACTCTAATATAATCATCCAACCTCACCATTAATATCTGTAGATATTTCAGAATCATATCCACGATTCCATGGTCTATTACGTCGTCCCTCCCAGTTATAACTATTGTAGCGTCTGTTAGACCTTACCCTTCCACTAGAACCCCTGCCTGAGCTATATCCACTGCCCATTATTGTTAATGATGTTCAGATAATATCACACAATGTCAATATCTTGAGGTTTCACATAAAGAATCACACGACCTAATCCGGACAGTTGTTCAAAACCCTGTAAAGTACACTGAGCATTTTGAAGTAATGCACGCAATATAACATGTTTACCGATAAACATACACGGTTGCTATACCATAAAAAGTAGTGCCTGTTAGAGTGTAAAATTAGACTTCGTGAATACGTACATGTAAGACCTGGGTGAATAATGTTTCGGCTCATTTATATTGAATGCACAGCCATGAATGTTTGTTTTTATTTTTCAAATGCTGACACATTTACGATGACAAAAAGCGTTGTCATAGTATGGCTCGATACTAACTTATTTGTACTCGTTTACGATGAGATTACAAAGCTTAGATGGATCGCGGTCAAGTCGATTGTCTGTGTAGAAGTGGTACTGAGTGTTGTTGTGAGACCAAAACAACTAATTGCTCTAACACTAGTGACTTCATTACGTATACTGACATGGACAGTAAATTGATGATAAATAATGTAATGTATTGAATTTATTTTAAATGAACCCGTCTAGACTAGTTCTAATACATCATACTACTTAAGTTGGTTCCAGGGGACGTGAGTGTTTCTTTTTTGCTATTATCCCCCATAAACTGACACAATAAAACTGAGTCTGCTATGCTATTTTCTGTTGTTTTCTTTTTTTGTGAATACAGGGCCTTGTGATTACAGGGATTTGTGAATACATGGACTTGTGAATACTGGTCGTTTCAAAACAGGGTGTTGCGAATACAGGGCATGGTAAATATAGGGACTTGTGAATATAGGGACTTGTGAATACAGGAACTTGTGAATACAGGGCGTTGTAGATACAGAGATTTGTAAATACAGGTCCTTGCAAATTCCAGGGTTTTGTGGATACAGGGTCTTGAAAATATAGGGACTTGTGAAAACAGGGACTTGTGAATACAGGGTGTTGTGAATACAGGGCGTTGTAAATACAGGGCATAGTGAATACATAGACTTTCGAACACAGGGCCTTATGAATACAGGGACTTGTGGAAACAGGGTCTTGTAAATACAGGGATTTGTGAATACAGGGCCCTGTAAATACAGGGCCTTGTGAATACAGGGACTTATTAATACAGGGCCTTGTGAATATAGGGCGCTGTAAATACAGGACCTTGTGAATACAGGGACTTATGAATAAAGGGCTTGTGAATACAGGGCGCTGTTAATACAGGGTTTGTGAATACAGGGCTTTGTGAATACAGGGACATGTGAATACAGGACCTTGTGAATACAGGACCTTGTGAATACAGGGCCTGGTGAATACAGGGACTTGTGAATACAGGGCCTTATAAATACAGGGCCTTGTTAATACAGGGAATTGTAAAAACTGGAACTTGTAAATACAGGGACTTGTGAAAACAGGAACTTGTAAATACAGTGCCTTGTATATTCAGGGACTTGTGAAAATAGGAACTTGTAAATACAGGGATTTGTGAATGCAGGGCTTTGTAAGTACAGGGCCTTGTAAATTCCAGGGCTTCTTGGATACAGGGTCTTGTAAATACAGGGCCTTGTGAAACAGGGACTTGTGAATACAGGAGCTTGTGAATACAGGGCGTCGTTAATAGAGGGCGTTGTGAATACAGGGCGTTGTGAATACAGGGACTTATGAATACGGGGCGTTGTGAATACAGGGACTACGAATACAGAGTCTTGCCAATACATGGACTTGTGAAAACAGGGATTTGTAAATGCAGGAATTTGTGAATACAGGGATTTGTAAATACAGGGATTTGTGAATACAGGGACTTGTGAAAACAGGGCGTTGTAAAAATATGAACTTGTGAATACAGGGACTTCTGAATACAGGGCCTTTTGAATATAGGGCCTGTTAATAAATACAGGGCCTTGTGAATATTTACTTTTGATTGATCAGCTCAAATAACATGTAATTAATGGGAAACAACATGTTCAAATATCAATTTATATGACTCTTTCCATCAGAAAATAGAATAGTAACGCACATAACACACGATATATGAAAAAAACATCTTTAGATTTAATATTTATCAGTAAGCCACATGATAAGACTTCGATATATTAATTTCTCCAATATTTAACTACGCAGGTGAAATCTGGAGATACTCGGATATACCTGCTATATAACGCGTATATTTACAATATTGAAAAAATACTGTGTTAACCTCCAAACTCCGAATAGTTGTATCTATGGTGAAATAGGACGGACACGCTAAAGGTATAATAGGTTAGTTGGAATAACCCGTTTGAAAATTATTGAATGTAGTGAAACTAAGTTTACAAATTGTATTTACAATATGATGACAGGAAATATAGAACAAAAAAGACATAATAAAATGTTTTTGCCAGTCAGTGTCTTTACAGTAGTACATTGTTTTAATGGGGATAGGGTGGGGAAATAGTGGCTCATGTAATTATCAATTACAAACGTATTCAAACTTTAACGCTAATTCAAGGTTGCCGAGATGTACATGTATATATACTGTGCACAGGTGCCATATGTTCCTACAACGGTTTTAGTTATTTTTGTGTTATAAAGCACGTTCCGGCTCATCTCTTATTTCTCGTCGACCTATTAACATATGCATTATCACTTAATTTTTTGGCAATATATCTAATTCAATAAATTAAAATCATACCATTTTGTACATGTGCTTTCTCCAATACAAAAAGAGACGACAACTCGTAAACATGTATATGTAAATAGCATACAAATGTAAAAAAAAAAGATAGATAGAAAATAAAATCTTACATCTGACAATGGTGGATATGACTGATTCTGTTTCTCTTGTCCCAGGGTTACGTAGCCCAGGGTGGTTTCTATAATACGCTCCCCTTTCCACTGTCCTGGGGGTAGCAACCGTCCTGTTACTTGACCGCGAAAACAAATTCCCCATAATTGCAACAGTTCGCCTTATCACAAGTCCCTTAAACACTTTGACAAAGCTGCTCTTCGAGGAAAGTGTCGGTATTAAACTGTCTATTTTTAACCTTAGTCTCTCATATGAAGGAAATTACTACAATTTTTTCTTTTCACTATATATTAACGACACTATTGTAAATCGAATACAAACTTACGAAAACTATGTTTTTTATTTAAACAAACGGGGTTATTCAAAATATAGTCTTAAACTAATTAAAATGTGTAATGTTTTAAGAGAAACTGGTTATATTTTATGTCACATGGACTGTAAGGAAGAACGCTATGCAATCATCAGAACCCATCATCGTTATTTTAATGATGAGTCATCCATCGAGATATCTATCGAATCTATATACCAAATTGTGTTATCAGCCCTTTTACCGGAATCGTGCAATACCGTTGTCACGTGTTACAGAGCGCGTTATCGGATTCAATTACATTATAGTACTATTAGATCAAATCAAACATATGTTCGCATTTTCAGTTATAGTAGATCGGATGAAAATTGTTTCCACTGTTTACGTCAGCCTTTCATCCGTAAATTATTTTTAAAGATTTAATATAATTCTGGTGCTGTATGTTTGAGGTCATTTTTGTGCCATTAAGGGCTAATAGAGGATCAGTTAACCTTATCATTCTTTCCTGGAAATCTGGAAGCTTAATCAGAATTCGAGCACACCCATCTTTGCTATTAACTGATACATGTAACTGTCTCGTTAAAAAAAAGCGGCGATGGACGAAAAATAATGAGACGCAGTGTTGCATATTAATCATCGTGGAGACTGTGGCTGGTTGGGGATTCAAACTCGAGACCTAAATTGATAGTCATATACACACTACCGACCGAGTAAACTGGGTCCGGTTCGTATCGGATTATAGATTTGGTTTGCATTTTGACAACTTGGCTATTGAAAACCAATGCATTTTAATATTACAACACTAAAGACGTTTTTATAAGCATTCAACTAACGTACAGCCAGATATGAGAATGAAGACTTGATCATTACATTCATCATCCAAACAGAAATGTTAAACATAATTTTGTGTTCATCTACTACGTTTAGTTGTTATCATATCTGTGTTAAACATTTCGTGTTCATCTTCTTCGTTAAGTTGTTTTCTCCGAATTATGGAGGAGATCGAGCGATGAGAATAGAGGTAGCATGTTTTATTACCCCTTATAAACAGATTTTAACTTGGAATTAACCCGAATTTGATATTTGCTTTTTTGTTTGTCGCGTTTTGTGCTTCCAAGAAATTAAATCAGGAGCTATTGTTAATAATTAACACGTTTAAGATCGCGATTATATTACAGTAAACAACTATGTAATAGATATATTACATTAAAATCGGTCAACTTTATCCAAACAGACTGGATGTATCTATTGAAAACTTATATGGAATATCTGCAGACATTTTATTATGCGAATACAATGTAGCTGTCTTACTGGAACATAAATACAATTTGCAAGCTCCCAACATACATGGAACAAAGTCTGGCATTCTCATAAAAATATCAGCAAAATAAAACATCCAACATAAACGTTTTGTAAGTTAACATCTAAGCAAAACATAGACGTTTTCGTAGCATCTCGGGTGTTTGGTATACGTAATTAACTCTTACACAACAAATATCGTTTATTCTCAACTTGATAAATTTTATTTACAGGCAACCAACTGAGACGTCTCCTATTTACATAAACCTAAAACATAGTTACTGTAATCAAGGAATACGATATGTTGAGGAATCGCTTTATTTCCTAGTTGTTATCAAAGACCTAGTATATGTCACGGTTGTTTTAGTTAGTCCTTCTGGGACTTCACTATCAATGTAATTGACAAATTCGTCCCTTCGAATATGTCATCCACACGTTTCAACCAGCTCTTGGTCATAAGGGGAGGTAAAGCGACTCTCCAGGCGCAAGAAGAGAATATATCGCGTGGCAAAAGACTCCGTTACAGAACGACATCAACCGCTGCATTATAAGGACCAAATAAAATAGTACCAAATAGTTTCAAAATGCAATTGCCTTAGCAGAGAACGCAGAGATCCAAATTCGATTTTATTGCGAGTTTTTGTTCTATCAAACAGAAAGCAAAACACTTCAAATATGCGGTAGTCAAAGCATACAGCTTCCACTAAATTGACAAACTTAAGCACAACATTTTTTTTGTTATGATGCAAATATCAGGTATACATCTAGTTTGACGAAATTAAAAAGTCAAAGGTCACAAAATAATATTATTCGCAAAATGTTGAGCTGCAACATATATATTTATATATATGAAATAACAATATTTATATTTAAGATGTTTGTTATACATTTTACAAATAAAACTGATTCATTTTGAATATATTTTTGAATGTGTATGAAATGATGTGTATCATGCATTAAGGTCAATGGGTCAAAGGTCAACTATTAAAATATTAAGGAGGGAATTGTTCAAAACTTGTATTCTTTTATTAGATTTTATCTTTATTATGGGATATTAATCATAATTAGGTGATTTGTTTGCTTCATGTCATCATACACACAGAGATTAACTGTATATTTTGTTATTGATGGATATATCAATATATACATAGTTGGAATGAACTTGACCTTACATGCCTTTCTTCGGCATTTTTTTTACAAAATGCAGCTGCATGTAAATTGATAGATGTGCTGTATGTATCAACATTTTAGAGATTATGCTTTTTCAAATGTAGGGGATATTAAGGCAATGGATGTTACATATGGTCTGTCCAATGGCATTACAGCAGTATATCACAGTAACAGTTAAGATTAACCACTAGCACTAGCACATTGAAAGTCCTGGTCCTGATATCTTTGTATAAGCAGGTTGGTAGCAATACGATATGAGAAACAAAACACTGCATGTTGTTTGGCAAATCTAATGAGAACTCTAATATTTAACATTGAGTCTGATTTACATTGAAAGTGTAAAACATGACAATTAATTATCATAAGCATAAATTAAATGGCGAAATCTAAATCCCAAATAACACTTTACCCCAATCCTCGTTATCACACAACATTTCTACAGCCTTAACAAATAAAATATTAAATCAAATTGAAGATAGGTAGGTCAAATAAATCATTGAAACTGTCTCTGAGAAATGATGACAAACACAATGAGCTACTAGCAACAGATGATACAGCACTGAAGAAAAGGAAATTATATTAAAGTCACATCTGGATTTGGTAGCTATAAAAGTATTGAAATTAAAAATGCATCTACAGCAGTACCAGAAAGTCTATATTTGTTAAAATAACTCTTTTCGTGGGAGACGTTGTATTTTTGACATCAAACATATATCAAACAAGACATACATGTCCAATTGGCTAAACGGCAAAAGTCACTAGTAGAGCTAGTTACCTCTATGCAGACTCCTGTATTGTATAATATGGTCCATGTCATTGTTACCACTCTTGCAGAATGCAATCATATGAAATATAAATCTGGGCTACTTTTTAATATATAATAGTTAAATTGGGAAAACAAACTCTCAGCACTAAACATTTACTGCACCAGTAAACTTTAAAATCATAAAATCTTCGGCAGCTTTAGATATATAGATTTTTCATTATCTAGACCAACACCCACACAAAGAAAGCAACTCTATCAATGAGCAATTATATAGTTATCATTATTATATCTGGAGCATTTCCAGACAAATGTATATTAGGCTTCCTGTCCTTTCTCGGCGCATCAGTACATATAAATGAAACTCTATGAATGGTATTCTATAAATGTTAAAATATAGTTCAAAACTGTAATAGGTGTACTGCGCGACTAAGGAAATAAATACAATGGTTAAATTCCTATGTATGTTAAATAATAACTATTGGAGAATCAGTGATTAATTTGCCAAATCTTACTGTTTTAAATCTGAGCCAAAATCCAGATTGAACAGAATTGCAACTGATATGATCTGATATCGAAATAATTTTAAATGCATATAAGGATAACTAAACTAATTATTGAAGTCCTATTTAAATGTCAATAGGAATTGTAGAAATTATTATAGCAACTACTAGTGCATATTTAGGAAGATCGGCCGTTATCATTTTAAAAAAAAGAATAAAGAAAGTCCTTATTCAATACATTGATATGTTCAGACAGATCATAGAAAATGTATCTATAGCTATAGTAACTTTATAGTATATCAATCAAAATATCAAACAAGCAGTGTGTAATGTGTGTAATTGGTCAAGAACAACATGCACATTTATTAAAGCAAAACATAGTGAATTTCAAAAACTATTGATTAACCGCAGTTCTTACAACATGAACTGTTTTCTGTTCTTCTTGCCCTGAGCTAAAGATCTAATACGACTTATGACCTTCCTAAACACATGATCTCGGTCATATTCTAGAGTTAAGAGTAATTAACAATAAAGTGATAGCCAGGAACTTGTCCCAGGAAAAGTAAGAATCATGCTGATCACTAATTTCAACTTATTTAGAACGACCCATAGGTCAAGTGTTCTTCCTGATAGTTGATAACATATACAATGCAAAGTTAGTAAATTGTAATACAAATCAAGTGTACATGATCGAATTTATGAAAAGGAGACTTTTCAAAAGGCATATCTTATTATTCTTACACTGCCAAGTTAATATAATGGGATGTACTTGCAAAGCCCATAGCTCATTACATATTATCGAATAACTTGATATTACACAAATTTTGTTTAATATTGATCAAATACTGCTTAAATATATTTAATAGTATATATAATATTGCATATTAAATGATATAATGATTTTACTCTCAATTACGATTGACTGTATTCTCACTTTGAAATACCATTATTCTTTTTAATAACTTGTAAATGAATTTTCATATTATGTTATTAAAAAAAGTGATAGATAAGCCTGTTTAGGCTGGGTACAACGTTTTATTACAACTGTTATGTTTGTTTGTGTATTGTATTGTAATCATGTCACGTAAATAAATAAATAAATAAATAAATAAATAAATAAATAAATAAATAAATAAATAAATAAATATATAAATAAATAAATAAATAAATAAATAATGTTGTTGCAACCTTGATGAGAGCTTTCGAAACAACATATGCATGCACATTGTTAAGTATTTTTAGCCAATTCAAAATTTGAAAAAAATCTGATTTACTCCCTTTTAATGCCCGTATAAGGTATTTTATTTCACTATATACATGTATATATATTAAATATTGATAAACATCAAAATACTCGAGCCGTTTATCGGTATTATTTCTAATGTACATTTTAACGGAGATAAACTCCCAAGGAAAGACTTTTTCTGTTTGTGTCAATTGCCAGATAATTAAAATATGTTTGTTAAGGTTGGTATGGTCCGTACATACACATACGGTATGATAATTTTCGTTTAAACCCTTCATAGCAACTGTGTTGTTTAAAATCCTAATATCTTTAATACACAGTCTGCCGGAGAATACCAACCCGAAGCGTGAATATCTAGTGACTTCCTGTGCATGCCTTTCATCAATTGCCACACACCTATAAACGGAATCTATTAGCTACACAATCTAAATGGTTTTAATGTTTTCGTATTCTTTCCATTTGCCGATCCAATGATTTTTAGATCTAAAATATTTGCTTTCATACTAAACTCGTGTTGAATAATACTCAAGAAGTTTTGTATTCGATTTTAAC
>CM055900.1:42874123-42896623 GCA_029582155.1 Panopea generosa
TGTACTTTATACTGAGGGTATGTCATTATGAGAGGGAGATGTGTGTTCTTTGTACTGGTGGTATGTTATTATGAGATGGAGATGTATGTACTTTATACTGTGGTAATGTCATTATGAGAGGGAGATTTGTGTACTTTATACTGAGGTTATGTCATTATGAGAGGGAGATGTATGTACTTTATACTGAGGGTATGTCATTATGAGAGGGAGATGTGTGTTATTTATACTGAGGGTATGTCATTATGAGAGGGAGATGTATGTACTTCATACTGAGGATATGTCATTATGAGAGGGAGATGTATCTACTTTATACTGAGGGTATGTCATTATGAGATGGAGATGTGTGTACTTTATACTGAGGTTATGTCATTATGAGAGGGAGATATGTTTTCTTTATACTGGGGGTATGTCATTATGAGATGGAGATGTGTGTATTTTATACTAAGGGCATGTCATTGTGAGATGGAGATGTATGTACTTTATACTAAGGGTATGTCATTATGAGAGGGAGATGTGTGTACTTTATACTGAGGTTGTGTCATTATGAGATGGAGATGTGTGTACTTTATACTGAGGTTATGTCATTATGAGAGGGAGGTGTATGTACTTTATACTGAGGGTATGTCATTATGAGAGGGAGATGTGTGTACTTTATACTGAGGTTATGTCATTATGAGAGGGAGATGTATGTACTTTATACTGAGGGTTTGTCATTATTGGAGGAAGATGTGTGTTATTTATACTGAGGGTATGTCATTATGAGAGGGAGATGTATGTACTTCATACTGAGGATATGTCATCATGAGAGGGAGATGTATCTACTTTATACTGATGGTATGTCATTATGAGAGGGAGATGTGTGTACTTTATACTGAGGTTATGTCATTATGAGAGGGAGATATGTTTTCTTTATACTGAGGGTATGTCATTATGAGATGGAGATGTGTGTACTTTATACTGAGGGTATGTCATTATGAGATGGAGATGTATGTACTTTATACTAAGGGTATGTCATTATGAGAGGGAGATGTGTGTACTTTATACTGAGGTTATGTCATTATGAGATGGAGATGTGTGTACTTTATACTGAGATTATGTCATTATGAGATGGAGATGTATGTACTTTATACTGAGGGTATGTCATTATGATAGGGAGATTTGTGTACTTTATACTGAGGTTATGTCATTATGAGAGGGAGATGTATGTACTTTATACTGAGGGTATGTCATTATGAGAGGGAGATGTGTGTTATTTATACTGAGGGTATGTCATTATGAGAGGGAGATGTATGTACTTCATACTGAGGATATGTCATTATGAGAGGGAGATGTATCTACTTTATACTGAGGGTATGTCATTATGAGATGGAGATGTGTGTACTTTATACTGAGGTTATGTCATTATGAGAGGGAGATATGTTTTCTTTATACTGGGGGTATGTCATTATGAGATGGAGATGTGTGTATTTTATACTAAGGGCATGTCATTGTGAGATGGAGATGTATGTACTTTATACTAAGGGTATGTCATTATGAGAGGGAGATGTGTGTACTTTATACTGAGGTTGTGTCATTATGAGATGGAGATGTGTGTACTTTATACTGAGGTTATGTCATTATGAGAGGGAGGTGTATGTACTTTATACTGAGGGTATGTCATTATGAGAGGGAGATGTGTGTACTTTATACTGAGGTTATGTCATTATGAGAGGGAGATGTATGTACTTTATACTGAGGGTTTGTCATTATTGGAGGAAGATGTGTGTTATTTATACTGAGGGTATGTCATTATGAGAGGGAGATGTATGTACTTCATACTGAGGATATGTCATCATGAGAGGGAGATGTATCTACTTTATACTGATGGTATGTCATTATGAGAGGGAGATGTGTGTACTTTATACTGAGGTTATGTCATTATGAGAGGGAGATATGTTTTCTTTATACTGAGGGTATGTCATTATGAGATGGAGATGTGTGTACTTTATACTGAGGGTATGTCATTATGAGATGGAGATGTATGTACTTTATACTAAGGGTATGTCATTATGAGAGGGAGATGTGTGTACTTTATACTGAGGTTATGTCATTATGAGATGGAGATGTGTGTACTTTATACTGAGATTATGTCATTATGAGATGGAGATGTATGTACTTTATACTGAGGGTATGTCATTATGATAGGGAGATTTGTGTACTTTATACTGAGGTTATGTCATTATGAGAGGGAGATGTATGTACTTTATACTGAGGGTATGTCATTATGAGAGGGAGATGTGTGTATTTTACTGTTTTTACTGAGGGTATATCATTATGAGAGGGAGATGTATGTACTTCATACTGAGGATATGTCATTATGAAAGGAGATGTATCTACTTTATACTGAGGGTATGTCATTATGAGAAGGAGATGTGTGTACTTTATACTGAGGTTATGTCATTATGAGAGGGAGATATGTTTTCTTTATACTGGGGGTATGTCATTATGAGATGGAGATGTGTGTACTTTATACTAAGGGTATGTCATTATGAGAGGGAGATGTATGTACTTTATACTGAGGGTATGTCATTATGAGAAGGAGATGTATGTACTTTATACTGAGGATATGTCATTATGAGAGGGAGATTTGTCTGCACTTTATATAGAGGTTATGTAATTATGAGATGGAGATGTGTGTGCTTTATACTGGGGGTATGTAATTATGAGATGGAGAAGTATGTACTTTAGATTGAGGTTATGTCATTATGATAGGGAGATTCTTATTCACTTGATACAGAGGAGGGAGAAAGAAAGTGTGTTATTATTATATACTCTGTTTGACAAGAAAGAATTTATTGAGGTTTTGGAAGTTTACTAAAATGAATATATCACCATTGTCCAATGTCATGATATCACTTGTTTCTAATATTTACCGATAAAATCTGTGTGTTCATGCTGCTGTAAAGTACTATATTTACACCTGCACAAATAAATGAGCACCATTGACTATTTCCTTTGGGTGACTTAACTTGTACATCACACTCGACAATCAAGACACCCGTATTTATGTCTGTTTACAATGTACCGTTACTTTAAACTGTTTGATGTATTATCATATCAGTGATAATAAATAAACCTTTACTCAAAACAGATCTCTTTGATATGTATCCGTGAGTTTCTGGACGGTTTGTGAATATATACTTGTTTGCAATTATAGGTATAATGTAAGCTTTGTATAGCCAATAGTGGGATAATAACTTGTTATCAAACCTCAGCAAAATTTGTTTACAAAGGGCCATTTTTCGGCAAAATATCAGAACAGAATTTAGTTATATCATTTTTTCTCCACGAGTAGCTGAGCAGACACATGTGAAGTATCGGTTTATGTGCATGTATGTCGAGATGTTAGTGAGATACAATCTTCCTAAACGTCCCACACAGCAATTAATTTTGCACTGTTCAATATGTAAAGAAATGCACTTCTGGAACACTGTCTTACATAAACAATGTATTTAAAAGTGCATTGTTTCAAAAGATGGCCATCTGGGGTTGACTAGGTTGCTATTTCACAAATTTGATGGTTTGATAACCTCCCCCATTCCCACCATCCCATACATTTTTGCCAATTTTGCCTGTTTGTTGCAGTGTATCACTACTCATATTCAAACAGTACCGAATGTCATCCAAATTTTGTAGAACTCACAAAAATGTTCTAATGTTCACATACATACATAGAAATATGACAATATTATGCATTTTCAACAAAAATAATGCCCAACCAATTTTCACAGTTATAACTTCTTGGGCGCAAGGATATGTCATGTAAGGGAGGTAATTCTTAAGTGATACATAATCATATTTTAACACGCCGACGGCAATAACGGGCGAGTATAATGATTCTATTTTGTTTTCGAAGGGTCTTGTGAAATATATCGATAACTGTATTTCTCTTTAATGGAATATGACTTCTAAATTATCATTTAACTATATAAAATACAACTAAGATTTATATACTTTGTTTGGATCAATTGATAGCAGGTTGTGATCTTTTAATCCATAATGTGATTTCATTAAATAAAAGTCAGTTGGTTAAATCCGATAAATGTTATATCGCTGGGGATCTTTAGCAGACATAAGCCCTGATTTCCGTCCTGTGACACAAAAAATATCACTGTATCTGCCGGTCATATTCATTAAGAACGCGTAACAGTAACTTTAACTAAATGACAAAATAATGGTTGAAGAAATGAAATATAATGTAAAGTATAATAAAAAATTATGCCAAATTTTAGTAAATCATTACGAATTTATTTTTAAAGTTTATTTCAGTTACGAATAATTTTCATTTGCTTGGATTCGTAGGCAAAACATCTTTGTTTTGTATATATATTTCGATATTGGTTTGTTCTTTCAAAATGTTCACTGAACTAAGACTGTGTCTTCTAAGTTTAAAACTATTTTATTGATATCAACAGATGAATCGCCGATCTGAGTATTAAGTAAACCATACAGCCGCTGTTTCGTTGTTAACATATTCTAGAGTATGTAACCCTGTGTACATGCTGTACATGTTTGAACAGTTACTATTATTACACTGATTGTTGCATTTTCCGGCTTAATATATGAAAGGATTGTGCAGATGCGCAAAGAGAAATATTCATTATATAATCTACATATCCATATAGGCGCCTCTGGTAATTTTAAATATTGTTTTCTAACAGTAGAGCGTCTGCGCTATGACCGAAGATTAAGTCTAACACTAGAAAGTTTTGTTTTACATTTAAGCAGGAATCATCGTTATGCTAATTGTTGGTTACAACCAGAAAGGGATCGCACTTCTGTCATATATTAACCAGTATTTCGTGTTGATAGACCAGCAAGTTTGATACATTATGCCATCCTTAAATGATATTTGTTTTCTATGTCCCGACCGAGGATTTCAGAGATTAATGGGTAAGTAAGTCCTTTTTTTTTTGCGGGGGGGGGGGGGGGGGGGGGGGGGGGGAGAGAGGATGTGAAATTGTTTTTGAAACGAAAGTATTTCCATAATTATAAATAGAATGTTCATTCGCAAATGTGCTATACAGTGTTTTTGCATAGATAGGTTACAGTAAACCTGTTTGGTCTTATAGAAAAAGAAAAAAAAAGACAAGTAGGTTTACCATTATCTAAATCCAGTGGCTCTCCGATCGTTCGGGTAACCATGAACCCTCTCTCTGTTAGCCATTCTTCGAAAGTTTCCGTATCCACGCCACGCCGTCCTCTATCAAACCTGCTACGAGGCATTCTAAAAATAGAATATGTTGATTATAATATTTAGTGTGGTACGCGTAATAAACTATTATAGTCATGTAAATAACAAATCCAAAAACCATCGCATGAGGTACGGAATGTTCATGGAAGTATGTTGTAATAGAAAGTGACATTAGACTATACTTGAATATTCCATCGGTTGTCAAGAAAAATATGTATTATAAACGCAAAAATTGAGGGTCAATGGTCACTAGGTGCAACATAGTTAACATTTTGAATGTATCGGTGTTTCTGATATATTCAAACACTAAGGACTGCATTTGAATATTTATTTCAATGGAATACATATATTTACTTATTATAACTACCATAATTTTGCAAAATAATCAAAGCTTCAAGAGCACTTTTGAAAACTGGATTTAGATATTATGGATCATATCGCAGAAACTACCTCAAACACTTAAATCGATAAAATCCAATAAAGGCTACTATGTCTAGTAGTCGATAACGTATTGCTTCCCTTTACATTTTCCGATAATGAGAAATGAACTACGTGTCGCTACATCTTTTGCCTGCGGGCATATTAAGATTAATTCGATAAAATTGTTATAAAGTACATTTTTGCTTAATCAATTGTTGCCGCAGTTTTAATATAATAAAAGGGTATATGCAGTGTATTAGGAAAGAAGACATGACAACAATTAAATAGTAAAATAATCTATTTCATCTTTATTTATTTAATTGTTTTATTTTTTTTATTTTTCATTAATGTTCATTAAGCTTTATTTTATTTATTTATGTTTTATAAACAAAATATCCATAACTTAATATAGCATACTACGATACTAATAAGACATAAATATCTAATACACGTACATACATCTCATTAAGCATATTTTTTTTACTGATTAATCTGGCGTACATTATTGGAATTGAACGCGTTTCCATGAATTTATTTAAATCAATCACACTTTGCATCCTGTATTTTTAGAAATTTTTTAAACTTACAAGTATCCCTAAGTTGATTAATTTCATTTGTTTGCAACTAAATGGTGAGTAACACTTTAATGGTGTCAGAAGTAAGCAGAATCCACGTTGGAGCAAGGAAATCGTGAAAAAAGTGAGTTTTTCATAATGTGCAAAAGTCGACTGACGGCTTGCAAAAGTTGAATTGCAAAGTGCTTCAACGGTTTCAGTACATCAAGCTTGGCAAATCAAATACAAATAAGGCGTGGAAAGCCATAAGCTAGGAAATTTGAGAAAAAAAATAGATTAACACTTTTGGAGAAAAGTGAATACATGTGATTTGTGCGCATGCGCTGGATGCTTCAAAACAATTGACAGCGGGAAATGATTTTTGAAGTGTTTCCTCTCACTCTATAGTTTATAATTCCTGTTTGATGAGACAGTATATACTACTAGCAACACCCACAAATAATTTTTTTTTTTTTTTCAATTTATTTTTAATTGATTTGAAGCAGTGAAGACTCGTGGAGAAATTACAGATCACTGGTAAAGTTTAAGTCCCAGTACATCAAACCTGAAGAGACAAATCAATTGTTGAGGTTTAACTCTCAGATATTCCCAAAGACATTTAGAGTGTTAAGTGAATATTTTAGCAGGGTAATACAAAATTTTGTATGGTCATCCACGACTATTTCTGTACTTGGACTTAAAAAGAAACGTGCAGTATATCGTAGCATACAATCGAATAGCATAAACATCTCAAACTGAAATTATCCTTGTAGGGAATATAATTTTATACGAGTGATATACACCGCCTGAATATTGCTGTATTGAAAGCTTGTTATTATTGTTCAATGAGTGAGTAGAATTTAACATGGATGCCAGTTATCAAGATATCGATGAAATGAATTTCGTGCCGATTTGTATTAATCACGCGTCCAGAAAGATGCTACTAAGCATACCTGGAATAGGGAAAAAATCGGCCACGGTCATCATGCATTATCAAAAGAGACATGGCAACATTAATTGGCAATGCCCGCGAAAGATTTTGCGTATTTGAGTTACGAATAAAATGGTATCCATGATGGATTTTACACCCATGAATACCTCGTAAACTACTTCGAAGACAAAGAGACTGATGTGAAGCTGTTAACAAAGAAAGACTCATAACATTGGTAAGAAAGTTTCACATCGCAAAACAACAGTCAAAGTCCGACTGCAAAGATAAATAGCTGCGAGGCCCACTGTCAAAAACTATGGCCATGCTTAATACAACAAAGACGTTCATGATACAATGTATGTAAACAGTAAGACAGACTCCAGCAGTTACACGTGGGAATCAGACGAGGACTCATGCCGTCCAAGAAGCAAGGAGATGTAAAATGAGTTGTCCTAATAAGACTCTGCAGTAGCAGCCATCTGCAGAAGAGGTCGGTAAGGCTTATCGCCAACAGAGTACGTCAATAAGGCTTATCGCCAACAGAATACGTCAGTAAGCCTTATCGCCAACAGAATATGTCAGTAAGGCTTATCGCCAACTGAAGATATCTGTAAGGCTTATCGCCAACAGAATACGTCAATAAGGCTTATCACCAACTGAAGACGTCAGTATGGCTTATCGCCAACTGAAGATATCTGTAAGGCTTATCGCCAACAAAAGACGCCATTAATGCTTTTTGCCAACACAATAAGTCTCAATAGGTTTATAGCCAAACAAAACAATAATATACAGGACAGTATATATACCAGTGAGCGGGAACCAGAGTGACGTCACGGCAATTTCAGTCGAAAAATACAGCCAGCCAAGAGCAAGTCGCATGTCACTTCGCAGTGAGATATATCCTGACGGACACATTTGTTGTGCCGAGTATATAGATAAACCACTTGTGTTCTAGCGTAGCTTATGGTGAATAACGCTTCGCTATATATCAGTTCCAGCTTAACATTTTGCAGAAAATAAACCAATAATGATGGTCAAAATAATCAATAGATATCTTAAAATCGAATATTTTTGGTAGTATCTCGTCCAGCTAAAAAATTTTGCTTAAAGTGACCTTTGACCTTATAACTGTTCATTGGTCATCATTAACTATGTGACAATCTAACTATGTTCATTGGTCATCATTGACTTTGTAATAATTTTAACTTTGTTCATTGGTCATCACTGATTATGTAATCTAATTTTGTGCATTGGTCATCGCTGACTGTGTAATAATCCAACTTTGTTCATTGGTCATCACTGACAATGTAATAATCTAACTCGTTTATCACTGACTATGTAATACTCTAACTTGGTCATCACTGACAATGTAATAATCCAACTTTGTTCATTGGTCATCACTTTGTAATAATTTAACTTGGTCATCACTGACTATGTAATAATGTAACTTTGTTCATTAGTCATCACTGACTTTGTAATAATCTAACTTTGTTCATTGGTCATCATTGACTTTGTAATAATCTAACTATGTTCATTGGTCATCACTGACTGTGTAATAATCCAACTTTGTTCAATATTCATTACTTTGTAATAATCATATTTGGTCATCACTGACTATTTAATAATCTAACTTGGTCATTACTGACTATGTAATAATCTTACTTTGTTCATTGGTCATCACTGACTTTGTAAAAAAATCTTACTTTGTTCAAATAACACAAAAATATGTTAGATCTATGCATTTGGACAGTTGGCAATATAAACTGATATTTAGTGTCTAAATCTTACTTTTATACAATTTGAATTATTAGCCAGATCCATTTATTTTCGAAAACATTAATAAGTAGTTCGATCGTTTCAACTTGTGTAAAGTTGTTTATCAAAGCGTTATACAAGAATGTATTATTCAATAATTCCTCACGCCTTTTAACACTGGCCTAAGCACCAGTATTACGAATCGAAAGAAAAGGGCACTGAACTAACACAAAATGGATAGTTGACGTTAATGCACTACTGCTATCTGCTATGTGTATACAACACTGAATATACTACATTGTTCCTTGGTCGAACCTTGGGGATATTACCTGGATCTAGCCCTTTACGAACAACTATGATCCTCCCATGAATACACATCATGTGGGACTATTTCAGACATCCCACTGGCTTATCGAGAGAAGTTATCCCCCTTGATATCGGCGGTTTTTACTACTTACCTGGCTAAACCGTTTGATTTTATCGTTATAGCTTTTTCATTATTAAATTGCCAACCTAATACAACGTCTAGCCATTAAGTTAAAATCATAACCTTTACTGTGATAAAATAAAAATTAAAATAAGTTTACGTCTTCTTGCTTCCTTTTTTGATTTTATAACAGCATATATGCTCCTTATATGTTCTATATATAAAAATACTCAAAACACGTTTTTGGCCACTT
This sequence comes from Panopea generosa, assembly GCA_029582155.1. Taxonomy (NCBI): domain Eukaryota; kingdom Metazoa; phylum Mollusca; class Bivalvia; order Adapedonta; family Hiatellidae; genus Panopea; species Panopea generosa. The sequence goes on from CM055900.1 coordinate 42,883,697, forward strand.
TCAATGTCTTATAAACCTTAGTTTCGAATTTTTGCTAACCTATTACAACGTATACGTTCATTGCAAATAAAATTCTCTTTACGATAATATTTTGATATAGAAAATATGATAATTGCATCTTGTTTCCATTTTGATTTGAAAATGAGACAAAATGTAATTCTGATTTATTTTCTGTATGTTCAATAGAGCGTACTTTTGAACCCAATACAGCATATTACAGTACCCAATTAAATACAGCTTTAATGTCGCTATATTAGCCGGCATATGTTGGTCAGTACCGACATGTTTATATACACATGGTGATATTGCAAGTTATGTGTAGTTTAAAGTTTTGTTTTTATTTATATATTTTACTTATATTCTAAAGAATAAATTTATTTTAATTTCATATTTTAACTAAAGAACCTTCAAAACACTTCCAATTCAAGTACATTTCTTTTGTAAACCAAAACATTATTTAATGGTGTATTTCTTTCGCACAAATATATGTTTTAGTGTCTTTGTTATGAAATAATTCAGTGGGCATAGAAAGAAAATCAATAAAGCTCAAAACTAGTGACTAAATAACAACAGTACTTTACGCGAGGCATATTAATTGAACAAAGAGATTTGATAATGTAATTGGTTGATAAGTATGTTAATACAGCATAATCAGCATATCATTGTTTTGAATTACTCAATTTAATGATCTTTTTGAGATAATTTTAAAAATGCGCAATAGTGCTCTTTTCTTCTTCAGCTTTTAATTCAAAACTTGGTTGATTGCAGCTTTTAGTATAAAGATTAGCAATATTTTACATAGAGCTTTATCGTGTAAAATAATTGTGCTTTACATTGATATGCATAAGAATGAATGAATGAATGAATGAATGAATGAATGAATGAACGAATGAATGAATCAATCAATCAATCAATCAATCAATCAATGAATGAATGAATTAATCAATCAATCAATCAATCAATCAATTAATCAATCAATCTTATAATTCTTTTAGAATGGCTTTGTACAAGTTTAAACGTTCATATAGCTGTTTTGTTATATGACGTGCATATTGATTAGACAAAACTTAAGATAATAACTATGAAATGAATGGTGTTTTGCGGAACGAAAATAAAATTATTTAATTATTTAAAGAAATATGAAGGTACTGAGATAACTTCATTAAGTTTAGTAATCCGAAATATATATTCTAACTGCAAACATGTTTCATTTTGTGTATTATTATGTTTGTTTTATAGACATCGCATTGATATCGTGTAATTAACTAAATACAAGTTCGTTATGATAAACCAATATCAAATGTTTATAAATATTACAGCATATTGAATTTAAACGTTTTCCTAAGATCAGTAAAGTAATATGTAAATCTAACAATCCTTGTACAAAAAAAACAGAGACCCCCCGCCCCGCGCCTGTCTGTTTTTTTCAAATGTTTAAAGTGTTTATTTATGACCTTAATTACCGACTACCCCTGCCCGTACGCAAAACTTGTAATTTTATTGGGGGGGTAATAATATAATTTGTTGGGATGTAGTTGAATAATTATATTTCAACACAAGTTTGGCATCATACATTTCTTTTAAACTAGCTATTTGATTTAACATAGATATTCAGATAAATTGATAACAAATTCAAATTTTATAACAGATAATAGAATGGGATGAAAAATGTTAGCGGTTTTCAAATGTATGTATTTCTCAATTATGCGATGACTTTATTAATTAAATATATTGGTAATAATTCTTTAAACAACTTAATATTTTTCTTAACTTACGTACAGTTTTAAGTTTATTTTTTTTTAAAAAAAGATCCTCTCGTATATTGAAGAGGTATGCAAAACATACTAATCTGTTGTAACAACATAATCAATTAGATAGTACAGCACGAGGTTTTTAAAAGAAGATGTTAAAAAAGAATTATGGTTAAATACCGTTTTAAGCCTTATTAAAAACACATGCGCTAACATACAGATGTCTGTTTCAAACAATTTTTTTTATAATTAAATAACCGTAATAATTTTCTTTTAGAAACAACAACATCAAGTTTAAAATATCATTTAAATATCAGTGCACTTGTCCCGTTAACTCAGAAAGAAATGAGTCTGACTATCAACCCTCGGGTCGTGAATTCGAATCCCCACCGGCACTATTCTCTGTGAATAGTGAAGCGCTTAGTCAAGTGATAAAGTACTGAACATATGATCGGAGGGTCGTGGATTCGATCTTCTGCTACGGCTATGTATGGTGTCCTTGAGCAAGACACCCTTTCCGTATATACTTAGTACTGGTCATACCCATGAAGACTTCGAGTGTGATTTGCCTAAGTTGTAAGAACGTGTTTCACAATCGAAGAAAAATAAATAAGTTTAAAAAATAAAGACATTATGTCTCATTAACATTCTGTCTCTTTTATAAGTTTATATTCTCAATTAACCGTAATAATTTTATTTATCTAACACAAAATAATCAATCTTTATCTATAACAAAATAAACTATATCAAAGTATATCATAATTTGTAAAACAATCATTAAAATCATAAATCTATGTTATATTTTTACACAATAAACTTTATCAAATGATTTTAGCGTTTAAGGCAAATTCAATAATTTCTTTTTTATACTACACATCAAAATCACCAAAACGCCCTTATCAAAACAAGGACATATATACTCCAGGAACCAGTTTGATCTGTGTCCTCAGCGATTACTGACAGAAGCTGATGTTAGTCAGGAGAATGTAACGTCACTTCGTTCTGCTGTTATTGCGGAATCTTCATCTGGTGGGCAAGGTTTTACCAAGTGCAACTGCAACGGTCCAAAAAAGTGCCAGTCCAACAGATGCAAATGTTTTAAAGCAAAGCTGAAGTGTAACTCAAGATGTCATTCCAGCCTCACATGCTCCAACAAATAAACTTTTGATAGATATGCCCAATATACAATGGGAAATGTGTGCCGCATTAATCAGTTACTGCAGTGCTAATTGCATTTGTGCCTTTTATAAACACAATCATCAAAGTGCTTTCCTTGAGACCTGTTTTACCAACCCACCATACCTTCCCCTTTCTTCTATGTTTTATTCTTTTTTTATTTAAACCCTTTACTGCCGGAAGCAATTCTGCGCATGTGCAACATTGTGTCTGCTGCATTTTCAAACTTCGGAGATTAACTTAATTTTGGCGAAAATATTGGCCGAGTTAGTTTAAGGTAAGCAGTGAAGGGGTTTATTGTCATTGTAAGTTTGCAGTTTGGTTGAACTACGTAAGAAACTATACCTGAAATGTATACCTGATTATTCAAATGTATCAATAAATAAAAAATCACCAGATGTATTGTCTGCTTATTTCCTCTTCAGGGATTTCATGAAATCCCTGACTACATTTTTCAGGGATTTCACGAAATTACTGGAATTTTCAGGGATTTCATGAAATCCCTGAGTGAAACAGTAATTTCGCGAAATTACTGAAATTTTCAGGGATTTCATGAAATCCCTGGTTTCACAATCTTACTGTAACATATATAAGACCTTGTCAAATTGAACCCGAGGACATATATAACACGTTACGCATACTTAGTTTTAGTGTCAGAGCGGAACGATACCTGTATGTTTTATCGCGGTCTAAGGGAAGTAATTGGATTCATCTCTCCACTATCATCAAACTGCGCAGGGGCAGTTATCGGATAACTCTTGAGAAATGTCTGTAATAGTCCAGTATGTGCTACATTGTAACTAGGCCGAATCTTGGGAATATCACCTGGATCTAGCCTTATACAAACTACCAGGATCCTCGCATGAATACACATGCTACAATGTAACTGGGCCGAATCTTGGGATTATCACCTGGATCTAGCCCTATAAAAACTACAAGGATCCTCGCATGAATACACATGCTAAATTGTAACTGAGTCGATCCCTGGGGATATCACCTTGATATTCTCTTTTACAAACTATCAGGATCCTCCCATGAATACACATGCTACAATGTAACTGGGTCAATCCCTGGGGATATCACCTTGATCATGTACCCCTTCACAAACTACCAGGATCCTCCCATGAAAACACATGCTACAATATAACTGGGTTGATCCCTGGGGATATGACCTTGATCTACCCCTTTACAAACTACCAGGATCCTCTCATGAATACACGTGCTACAATGTAACTAGGTCGATCCCTGGGGATAAAACCTTGATCTACCCCTTTACAAAATATCAGGATTCTCCCAGGAATACACATGCCACATTTTAACTGGGCTGATCCCTGGGGATATCACCTTGATCTAGCCCTTTACAAACTATCAGGATCCTATCATGTATACACATGCTACAGTGTAACTTGGTCGATTCCTGGGGATATCACCTGGATCTACCCCTTTACAAACTATCAGGATCTGCCCATCGATATACATGCTACATTTTAACTGGGCTGATCCCTGGGGATATCACCTTGATCTACCCCTTTACAAATTATCAGGATCCTCCAATGAATACACATGCTACAGTGTAACTGGGTCGATTCCTGGGGATATCTCCTTGATATACCCCTTTACAAATTATCAGGATCCTCCCATGAATACACATGCTACAGTGTAACTGGGTCGATCCCTGGGGATATCACCTTGATCTACCCCTTTACAAATTATCAGGATCCTCCCATGAATACACATGCTACAGTGTAACTGGGTCGATCCCTGGGGATATCTCCTTGATCTACCCCTTTACAAACTATCAGGATCCTATCATGTATACACATGCTACAGTGTAACTGGGTCGATTCCTGGGGATATCACCTGGATCTACCCCTTTAAAAACTATCAGGATCCTCCCATGGATATACATGCTACAATCAACTGGGCTGAACCCTGTGGATATCACTTTGATCTACCTCTTTACAAACTACCAGGATCTTCCCATGGATACACATGCTACATTGATACTGTGTCGATCCCTTGGGATATCACCTTGATCAACCCCATTACAAACTATCAGGATCCTCCCATGAATACACATGCTACATTGTTACTGGGCCGATCCATGTGGATATTACCTATATCTACCCCTTTACAAATTTCCAGTATCCTCCTATTCATACACATTCTACAGTGTAACTGGGTCGATCCCTGAGAATACCACCTTGATCTACCCCTATTAAAACATATGAGTATCTTCCCATGAATACACATACTTCATTGTAACGGCCGATCCCTGGCGGTAACACCTTGATCTACCCTTTTACGAGCTACCATGATCTTCCCATGACTACAAATGCTACATTGTAACTTGGTCGATCCCTGAGAATACCAACTTGATATACCCCTTTACAAACTACCGGGATCTTCCCATGAATACACAAACAACATTGTAACGGCCAATCCCTCGGGATATCAACTGGATCTATCCCTTTATTAACTACCAGGATCTTCCCATGAATACACATGCTACATTGTAACGGCCGATCCCTGGGGATATCACCTTGATCTACTCCTTAAAAAACAACCAGTATCCTCCCATTAATACACATGCTTCATTGTAACCAGGCCAATCCCTGGAGATATCACCTTGATCTACCCCTTTGAAAACTACCAGTATCCTCCCAATAATACACATGCTATAGTGTAACCAGGCCGATCCCTGGAGATATCACCTTGATCTACCCCTTTAAAAACAACCAGTATCCTCCCATTAATACACATGCTTCATTGTAACCAGGCCAATCCCTGGAGATATCACCTTGATCTACCCCTTTAAAAACTACCAGTATCCTCCCATTAATACACATGCTATATTGTAACCAGGCCGATCCCTGGGGATATCACCTTGATCTACCCCTTTAAACACAACCAGTATCCTCCCATTAATACACATGCTTCATTGTAACCAGGTCAATCCCTGGAGATATCACCTTGATCTACCCCTTTAAAAACTACCAGTATCCTCCCATTAATACACATGCAATATTGTAACCAGGCCGATCCCTGGAGATATCAGCTTGATCTACCCCTTTAAAAACAACCAGTATCCTCCCATTAATACACATGCTTCATTGTAACCAGGCCGATCCCTGGGGATATCACCTTGATCTACCCCTTTAAAAATAATCAGTATCCTCCCATTAATACACATGCAATATTGTAACCAGGCCGATCCCTGGAGATATCAGCTTGATATACCCCTTTAAAAACAACCAGTATCCTCCCATTAATACACATGCTTCATTGTAACCAGGCCGATCCCTGGGGATATCACCTTGATCTACCCCTTTAAAAACTACCAGTATCCTCCCATTAATACACATGCTATATTGTAACCAGGCCGATCCCTGGGGATAACACCTTGATCTACCCCTTTAAAAACAACCAGTATCCTCCCATTAATACACATGCTTCATTGTAACCAGGCCGATCCCTGGAGATATCACCTTGATCTACCCCTTTAAAAACAACCAGTTTCCTCCCATTAATACACATGCAATATTGTAACCAGGCCGATCCCTGGGGATATCACCTTGATCTACCCCTTTAAAAACAACCAGTATCCTCCCATTAATACACATGCTTCATTGTAACCAGGCCGATCCCTGGGGATATCACCTTGATCTACCCCTTTAAAAACAACCAGTATCCTCCCATTAATACACATGCTATATTGTAACCAGGCCGATCCCTGGGGATATCACCTTGATATACCCCTTTAAAAACAACCAGTATCCTCCCATTAATACACATGCAATAGTGTAACCAGGCCGATCCCTGGGGATATCACCTTGATCTACCCCTTTAAAAACAACCAGTTTCCTCCCATTAATACACATGCAATATTGTAACCAGGCCGATCCCTGGGGATATCACCTTGATTTACCCCTTTAAAAACAACCAGTTTCCTCCCATTAATACACATGCAATATTGTAACCAGGCCGATCCCTGAGGATATCACCTTGATCTACCCCTTTAAAAACTACCAGTTTCCTCCCATTAATACACTTGCTATATTGTAACCAGGCCGATCACTGGGGATATCACCTTGATCTACCCCTTTAAAAACAACCAGTATCCTCCCATTAATACACATGCTTTATTGTAACCAGGCCGATCCCTAGGGATATCACCTGGATCGACTCCTTTTCAAAATTGCCAGGATTCTCCCATGAATACACATGCTACAGTTTAACTGGGTCGATCCCTGGAGATATCGCCTGGATCTAGTCCTTTACAAACTTCTTGGATCCTCCCATGAATACACATTTTTCATTGTAAATGGACCGAACCTTGGAAACATCACCTGGATCTAGCCCTTTACAAACTAGCAGGATCCTCACATGAATACACATTTTTCATTGTAACTTGGCCGAACCTTAGAAACATCACCTGGATCTAGCCCTTTACAAACTACCAGGATCCTCCCATGAATACACGTTTTTCATTGTAACTGGGCATCACCTGGATCTAGCCCTTTACAAACTAGCAGGATCCTCCCATGAATACACATTTTTCATTGTAACTTGGCCGAACCTTGGAAACATCACCTGGATCTAGCCCTTTACAAACTAGCAGGATTCTCCCATGAATACACAATTTTCATTGTAACTTGGCCGAACCTTGGAAACATCACCTGGATCTAGCCCTTTACAAACTACAAGGATCCTCCCATGAATACACATTTTCCATTGTAAATGGGCATCACCTGGATCTAGCCCTTTACAAACTAGCAGGATCTTCCCATGAATACACATTTTTCATTGTAACTGGGCCGAACCTTGGAAACATCACCTGGATCTAGCCCTTTACAAACTAGCAGGATTCTCCCATGAATACACAATTTTCCCTTGTAACTGGGCATCACCTGGATCTAGCCCTTTACAAACTAGCAGGATCTTCCCATGAATACACATTTTTCATTGTAACTGGGCCGAACCTTGGAAACATCACCTGAATCTAGCCCTTTACAAACTAGCAGGATTCTCCCATGAATACACAATTTTCATTGTAACTTGGCCGAACCTTGGAAACATCACCTGGATCTAGCCCATTACAAACTACAAGGATCCTCCCATGAATACACTTGCTACATTGTAACTTGGTATATTATTATGGTGGGATTTGTTTGATCCTTTTAACTATTAGATAATGTATGTTGATTGTTATGAAACCAAACTTAATACTGATTGTTTCTTCATATTTTTATTCACTAAGAATAGTTAATACACAATGTTTATTACAAAATAACAGTGACGGTAATAGTTCTCACTTTACAATTAAATGCCAGTAATGATGTTAGTTGTATCCGCTTTATAATATTAAAATTAATGATATAATTGGTGTCCACTTAATTAATCTTTTATACACATCTTTCGAGTATTGATAATAATGTAAACATGTCCTGATTCAATAAATCAAAATCTATACTTTGTCGCCACTCGATTGATACCCATTTTGTATTAGTTTACATTATAAATTATGAAACAATATTTATAGTTCTAATACTAGTATATTTTGATAATTAAGATTTAAGCAGCATTATATAATAAACAGTATTGTTACCCAAAAATATGTCATGAATATACACATTATAATAATATCCCTTTTGACATCACCTGAACCTCGCTCTTTACAAACTACAAGGATCATCCCATGAATAAACATGCAGTGTTACCTCAGTAAACCGGACAAACCCGGGACCTAACAATATTTCTGCTTAGAAAGGTATCCGGTTTTTAGAGATTTTAAGTTGTCTTTACTAAATCTGATTTCAAGACTAATTTTATAACTTCTTATAATATCCATGACAATAACATGAAAACATATGCTACATTTTAACTGGGTTGATCCCTGTGTATATATCCTCGATCTACCCCCATTAAAAACTTCAGTGATCCCGCCTTAACACACAATAAGGACATCTACTTGCCGCCAACTTGCTATCAATACTCGAATACATAGTGGACTTTTCATTTTTAACCCAATTCTGTATGGTACTTTTTGTCATAAATTGGAGAAAAGAGTTATGTATCGTTTACACATCTACTTAACCAGAAGTGCGGGATTATAATAATGTCGTGTATACGTGTTAAAGAATATGGTCCATGTACTTAACCTTAAGTATATATAAATATTGTATTTGGAGATACTTGACAACTTTATTGAGGCCATTTGTTATAATTTATTACTATTCATGGGAATTTTGGTCGCCATGCTATTTGATAAAGAACATTAATATGAAATATATAACAAAAGTGTTGTTAAATATGTGCAGGGAAATATTGACAGTTTCCACTTTATGTGTTCTATATACATAGTAAATTAGTCTGTATAGAACGGAACTGCCAGTGACACTTAACAGAGTTTAGCGTATTTGTTTTAACAATAATATTGCAAGAAGCATGAAAATCAAGGCCTCGATTGAATTTACACAATTTGCACTAAATCTTACTTCAAAACTGGACATGGCTCAAACCAACGACGTCAGCAAGCGCCTTGGATCAGAGAACAACGGAGGAATTCCGATGAATAGTAAACCTCATACCGCAGACCATTCAAAATTAATGGTTATATTATTTATTTATGCAAACAAAAATACAGTACGCGAGTAATATACATGTATGTTACGTGCCTCGTTTCTTAAATCAGTATTTCTAGCATCTCTAAAAACATTTTTTTTCTATTCTACTATCTCAACTCCCGATCGAAGTGTGCGTTGTCTGCGAAATATATCTAAGAAGGCTGTGCTTAACAGAAATGTTCGAATTTTAAACCGGAATTCAACTGTATGCACAATGTAACATGTAGAAACACGTCGTTAAATCGTATCGTAATAGAATTTATAAGCCTATAAGAAAATATTTAATGAAGTATTAAATATAAAGAAATGTGTAACCTAACTGTTCAGAGGGAACAGCGGCATTGATAAATCTGCCTAAAAGGTCCAACTGTTTTAATAGAGTACATTAAGTACAGTCACTTAAGATACTCTTAATTTATTTTCAACTTAACTTATTGTAGATCTTACAGTTGCGCGAACACATTTCTAATATAATGTTTTAACCAAAGAGTCATTAAATACGAATTTAAAGTTAAAATTTAACAATGATAATCAAAGATAAGATCTTAAGAAAGTAAAATGTTTTTCTCTTACTTCAAAATGCACGTTCTTTATCCAACAGTTGCAATGAATTGCATACAATTCACCAGGTCCAGGGTTTATGTCTAACGTCGATCCGGGCACGTATTTCGTATGATGTGCGTATGTTACAGGAAGGAATTTAAATGTAACTTAAGTATCGCTTATTGTTCATCTCATGTTATGTTTACACATTATGCGTTAATAGTCACGCACACTGTTCGTATCAATCTAATTGTGCATTTCTTTGAAAATAATTAATATTCAGTTTACAATCTATCGATAATAATTTAAAAAGAAAAATACAATTTCCCAATGAATGTATTTTAAATTTTGTGTAAATTTTAAATTATACAAAAAACATTTGAATAATCTTTAATAGAAATCAATATAAAATTTCACAATAAAAATCTTTCCCACGTATATCAGCATTGAGAGATGAATGGCTGACAGTGAGTCGCAATTTCGTATATGAATCATCTCGAAGACTGTGATCGAGCATGGATTCGAACTCACGACCTCTGAATTGATAGTCAGACACAATACCGACTACGCTAACAGGTTCAGCCAGTTTATATTGGAACCATTGACGGATTCAGAGGAGGAGGGGGCAGGTGATAGTGAGCAATCCCTTCGGACCCTATCCTTATTTGTCCCCACATTCGTGATTTACACAACATTAAAGAAAATTCAGGTCCTGTGTGAAATCAGCATTTATAGTTTAGTTTCCCTACCCTAATAAATCTTAAATTTGACCATCTTATTTTCGATGACCCTCCTAGCCAGGTATTGTTTTAAATGCTGTTACTTGTTATTTATACTGTTATAAAAATCCCTAAGGACATAATTTCTGTAGCCCGTATATAACGTCAGCTACATAGATGGTTTCCGTTATAGCGAAATGGTGTATGTACCATATTCAATTAAGAATTGCTTAATATACCATTGGCGGAGGACTCGATCAAATGATCGATCTGTTGACCTCTTAAAACACTACTCTATACATATTTTACCCAGAGAACAGACTCGGGGTTGAGGTGATTCATTTAAGCTCTGAGTTTTTTTTGTAATCGAGCTAAATAATATAAACTAACCGATCCTGATTTATTGTCAATGATAAATAATAAATATTTATAAATCACAAAATGATACTTAATATAGCTCTGTAATGGGGTGAAAATGGCTTTCCCATACGACATTACACTATTTAACAAACATAGAGAATCAAATACCATGAAAAGAGATTAATGTAGTAGATTTAATCTACGGTCAAGATGTAGTTTATACAAACCATTTATAAACGTGTAAACATTCATCAGGTTGCATGAAATAACTGTATTACGAATATAACTTATTTAAAATAATATATATATATATTACCTTTAATTTGTTAGGTCAGTCCTTGTATAGAATTCAGGTTTTTGACCACTACAATGCCGAACAACTACTTTATCTCAGATTAACGTAGTAGGACTTGTAATTATAATTTGTTTAGCCAATGTTAACGGTTCAAACCAAATGAAGGGGTTTTCTCAAAGAAATTATATTTTCAATTAAACGCAACACGACATCATACATTTATTGATCAAATATATATGCTAGTAACCATTTTGTACAATATGTTTAAGATAGTTAATAGTGTCAATATATCAAAAAATGTCTTCTCATAGCATCTACATAATTATATAATTATATAGTTCTTATCAACTTTAAAAATAAGTTTGTAGGTTTCCTGTATTGATGGATTCCTCATGTTAACTGCGTATTGTAATTTGTAACTTGTGTGCATACTATTATGTAATGGACACGGTTTTACTATTTTACATAGTGTGTATATAAACATATTAAATCGGAAATTCTGTTGTTGTGATTTCAATTATCTCCACACACACACATATATATATATTTCATATATGGGACTTCAAATGCTCACCGACAATGTATGATATATATATATGGAGATAATTATTTGTGAATAACCTGACATAAATGTACCGACCAGACTACGGTGAGCGAGCCTAGCTACAATGCATATTATATATATATATATATATATATATATATATATATATGATCTTTTATTACAGTCTCGTCATGTGGCCTGTTCCTATTTGAATATATCATTCTGAATATTTGTGTATCATCTGCTTTACAACAGAATTACGATACACCTTTAAAAGAAAACAAACCGTATAAACCGAATACGCTGTTTTGAAACTATTTTATTTTTAAATGGAACCTACTGTATTAGGAATGCCAACACATTCCTATGTTACATACATTTTACACTACAATATATTCAATATTAATGTATTGCCTGTACTGTACGAGTCCAATTATAAATATAATGACGTAGTTCCACAATAGAGTATTCGGTTTATAATCACAATCAACGTAAACAGTAAATAGTGTTGGATCATAAAGCGTGTCAATGTCGTCTGCTGTATTTATGAATAAATATTTTGAGATTACCCCTTCCCTTATCCGCTTTTCTAAAAGTGTAAGAAGCGCACCATCTGAATTGCGCCCATACCGCTAAAACAGCATACATGTTTCTCTGTCTGGTTTAAATTTTACAGCGCATAACCCGTGCTAATTTGGGGTTGAACCAGTGTGCAGCAAAATACATGATATTAACGGACAAACATCGCGTGAGTCGCACGCGCCAAGGTGATCAAGGAGAAAATGAAAAACAAAGACTCGTGCAATTCCTTTGTAATTATTTTAAATTTCAAAAGAGATTGCAAAAACTCTAGATGAATAGCTGGGCACCTGTGCAAGTGCAACTTTAAGCAACTATGTTCAGGTTGGTGCTA
>CM055900.1:43501623-43681543 GCA_029582155.1 Panopea generosa
TAGATCAGCTCCTTGTTTCTAAATCAAGAAATCTTACACATCTGGAAGGACGAGCTCTATTATGATGGTATAAATCTTCACAAGAGATGCTCTTAAATTAAATTAACTTTTTCAAAAGAATAAATGAATGCAGTGAAGGTCATCTTCTAATATCCAGGGAACTGGATGGAAACAATGTTTAGAATAGGTAGAAAGATCACCAACTATTTATACATCAATTACAGTGTAGTTTTAAAACTTTTCCAAATTAAAGAAGTTGATAGCATATAAACATATAATAATATAATAATCATCCTTTTAAGTTGATATGTTTTAATTCAACTGCAGTGGTATTGTGAGAAGAGAAGTATGTCACAAATTATAATAATTTAAAGTTATAATGTACATTTGTATTTATGTTCTAGCAATATAATGCATTAATACTAGAATTGTGCCGTCTTTCTGAAGTATGGACTTGTGTATACAAGAAGCAACCATGGTATAAATCATACACAGCTTCAGAAGTGTGATAGAATCGTGAAGGAAACATTAATAAGACTATTTTTTTGCCATGTTCATGATTACCCATTCACTTTGCAGCTACAGTACCTACTTCTTAGCTCGCCGGGACGAAGTCCAAGGAGAGCTATTGTCATGACCCCAGCGTCGTCGTCGTCTGTAGACACCCGGGTTAAACTTTTGCGTACAAGTTTCAGATATCTATGCAACCACTCATTGGATATGAATGAAACTTTGCATGTGTGTTTACCATCATCAGTTAAACATACAGAGATGAGAACCATAACTCTAGATTGCATTTTGGCACAGTTATGGCCATTTTTGGACTTAGACACGCAGAGGCGAGCTTTGTTGGTCTTCTGACAACTCTTGTTGTTTAATTTGAAGACATTGTTAGTGTATGTGTTTTATGTCCATTTTTGTTCAAAATGACATTGGAAAATAAAAAATATATATTTAGCTACCTACCTACCTACCTACCTACCCACATAGAATGTACTGGGTCTGAGATCAGCAAACAAACCCTTTTTTATGGATGGCTTAATTGCAATGAAGTGATAGCAGTTTATGTTTATTATTTTTTATTTGTAGCAACAGATCATAAGAACAATTAAATTGTCACTAGACATTGGGTTTTGTTGTCACATTCTGATATTGATTGTTATTATCTACTTTCTGGTTATTCAGTGTACAAAGGAATAAATGATAAAGATTATAAATTGTTTAGAAGGGTTGCCATCATATTTATCGACCCTTAAAGTAGCATGTGATCATGAAGATAACAAAGCAATTTTACATATTTGTAACTAAAAATAATTCTATAACTATAATTTGTAGTAAAGTACTATATTGATTGAAGTGGAAATGTACAATTTACACATTGTATGCATGATGACCTCAAAGAAAAAGAGAAGTGCGGATACAACTAGTTGGTGCTTGCTCATGGTTCTAAAAGAGAAGTCTGATACACCAGGCTGGAGTGAACTTCTCAGTTAATAGTTGAAGGAGGAACATGGATATCAGATGTATTTAAGCATGTTTAGTCTGGATATTGGTTGCCTTGAAAAGCTACAGTATTTTTTCTCATTATGACATTCGCTGATTATTTTGTATACCTGAATAGGGAAGGGCAAGTTTAAGGGCATCACTTTGTGTGCATGTAAGTAGACTTCTTCAATGCCGTATATAGATTAGAACATGATAATAAAATACTCATAAAATGGTTAAACTACATGTGTGTTTGTAGTGTTGGAATAGTTAGTTTTGTGATGAAATATCTACTTTCAAAACCAGCAACCCATGTTAGTAGTTGTATTTACATGCAAATAATTGTTTGTTATAAAATATTTTAATCTCGGAAAATATACTCATTTCTGTCTCGCCTTTTCGGAGAAAAGAAGAGACTGGTGTTACTTTTCTAGTGGCTTCAACATTTCATCATTAAGTTTCTCTGTTGAGCTCTGGTTGTCAGGAACTGCAGCAGTTATTCAGATGACCTTGACTTCTGCAGATGAATGACCTACACAACATTAAGTTTCTCTGTTGAGCTCTGGTTCTCAGGAACTGCAGCAGTTATTCAGATGACCTTGACTTCTGCAGATGAATGACATAAACAACAATAAGTTTCTCTGTTGAGCTCTGGTTCTCAAGAACTGCAGCATTTATTCAGATGACCTTGACTTCTGCAGATAAATGACCTAAACAACATTAAGTTTCTCTGTTGAGCTCTGGTTCTCAGGAACTGCAGCAGTTATTCAGATGACCTTGACTTCTGCAGATGAATGACCTACACATCATTAAGTTTCTCTGTTGAGCTCTGGTTCTCAGGAACTGCAGCAGTTATTCAGATGACCTTGACTTCTGCAGATGAACGACCATAGTTGTGTAATGGGAAGTACTACACAAAACTGTTTTTGTTTTTCACGTGACATTTACCTCTGTGGATAATTATGCAACATTTAAGTTAGTTCATATTTGTGTTATGGGTATTACTACTCAGAATCATACAACATTTTTTCAGATGACCTTGACCTCTACAAATTGTATATTTGGCATACAAAAGGTTAAAAATTTCCATTAAGCTCTATATGTTTGAAACTATTGACCCCAGTGTCACCAATTTTGTTCATATGGGAAGAACTACTCAAAACAATGTTTTTTTGGCTGGCCTTGACATCTACAGATAATTAATTCTTTTTACTGTTTTATGTTCAGCTTTGTTTCTTAGCAGCTGTTTGCCTGATAGTCACCAAAGTTTGTTTATAAATTGTGTAATCGGTAAAGTTTAACACTTTCCAAAACCATGGAGCATTTTTGTGATCTTGATCTCTATGAAGTTAAGTTGTTGTATTTAACCCTTTACTTCATTTGAACACCTCTAATATAATTGGCTTTTGAAAACAGTGTAGAACCATATCTGACTGCTCGTAATGAGCAATCAGAACAGGTTCTGCACTGTTTTCTGTTTTATCAGAATAAATAGGTAAAATGTATCTATTCATGGAAATTGACTATGTGTGGCTTTTGAGTTTGGAACAGTCAAGTTAAAAATGTGTATGGAGTAAAGAGTTAACTTGGTTGCTTTGAAACTGTTTGTCCAAAAAATTCCAAATTTTATTAAAAGTGGTGTGTAATAGGCATAATTCAGAACCATGCTTCATTATCTGAATGACCTTGACAAAGTTCTCTTCAGATAAGCAATACACTTTGACCCCTTTAATAATATTAGCTATTGCTTATATGCATAAATCTACTTCATTATACAGTTAACTAACAGATATCATGACATGGCATTGTATTTGATGTTGTTTGTCTAGCGTTGGCCTTGCACCACCAATAGCTAGTCTAGCCAGTCTCACTTTTATGATAAAGCGACAAAGGTGGAATATTAGATTCCACGGAATTCTTTTGTTGTCAATTGGAGGTAAATACATGTAAATGCACATCAGTGTGTTTACAAATGCATTTATTGATTTATGATGTGTGTTTTTCCTTCTCTATGCTTTGGTGCAGTTCTTCATCTAATATGTCTACAGTTTCTTGTTATTTATCATTCAAGTGTTTTTGTTTTTGTGTCATATTGTATATTGTTGAACTACGTTAAAACAATGTACTTGGACATACTAACCATTACACATTAGCTTTTTCTTTTGTTTACTTGTTTTGACTTAGTCCATTATATTTTGAACATGAACAAAATTATTTATTTTTATTGAAGTGGTGAAAAAGGTTTATAGCATACATAGAGATATTTATCCAAAATATGTATTCACTGAGAAGTAAATAGAAGAATTAAAAAAAAAAGGTAGTTTTCAAAAATTAGTGATATAAGAGCTTTCCTCTTACAAAATAGCTCACACTTACTTTTTGTTATATATAAACTGAAAAACTTAAAAAATAAAATAAACCCTCATTAACATTGTGCTTGTAGTAGAACACTCATTCTGTGTATTTGTTACTTACTGACATGACATAGCCATATGTGATAACGGTGATGCATGTGACCCTACCTTATCGTTTATTTCACTTGTTGTAGAATTGTTTTATTTATCCAATTTAAACAGAAACTTTTGATACATGTAGATTTCCTGTTAGCATTCCTGTGGCAAGAGATTGCAGTAGGTATGTGTTGTAGCTTCTACGTTGAGTCCAATGCAGTTGTAGTTGTGCAATAACTGGTATTGAGGGAAAAAATTAAATGTTTTTAACATTGATTAGTTATGAACATAATGCAAATTAGGTGAATCCCACTAAGGAGTTTGTGTTGAAATACAAGACAGTATCTTGTAAAAGTGAACAAAATAATTGTCATTTATTTTATTAACATTATCAGTTAAATCCCACCATAATCCTTATCTCCTGCTTGGAACCTAATCATTAAAATGTTGTCTTTGTCAATCTGTTTCTAACTGAACAATAATCTTTTCAATATTTTATAAACCTTTTTGTATAATAAAATAGAAAAAAAGAGTAGAAAATGGCTGTTCATGCGATATAACTCTACAATTGATATCAGTTCAATGAAGGAGGTTCACTACAAATGTTATATGTGTCAAATATTTATAGGTCACATCTTGATTGAATAGCCAACAATGAATATGTTAATATTATATATGCTTCCCATAAATGGTTTGTTTTCAATGAGTACACATATGTACCAAATTGATTAATTAGTACATAGTTTGTAATTGGTTCCTGTCATTTATATGTTTTTAAACCTAATTCTTGGTTTATGAAGTTCAACTAAAATAATACAAACAAGTTTTTTTCATCATAACTAACAATACCAAATAACTCAATTATTTGTATTAAATATTGTTTTTTTGTAAATGTAGAGTGAGCCTGGAATATTCCTTCCTGTTGGTGTCGAATAACCTGTGTTGGTACGCTGTAAAACTCCATTCATTCATTGTATTAAATATGAAAGTAAAATTAGTTACAATTATTATAAAGGCCTTGTTACAGTACCAAACTATTGTTTCTGTTATTTTACTTGTTTATTAGTTTAAATGTAGTATATTATTGTTAGTTTCCTGCTGGAACATTTTTTTAGAGAAAAAAAGTGCCATTTGATGCAAGTATGCAAATAAACATGCTTGCAATGTAGTGATATAAGTGAATTGAACAGATGATGATATGCTGATGATGATGATGATGATGATGATGATGATGAATCTCAAGATATAATACATAGAATTACAGCCATAGAGCAGTGCATCGTTTTTTTATTTTAATCGTGGTCATTCAATAAGTTATTGATAATTACCATTTTTATCCATCTGCAGGTAACTATAATACTTGAATTGTGTTAACATGATTGTCATAGCAAACTTGTTTATGTTACTTAGTGTAACAATACACTGATAGACTGTACATGTCCACAGTTATCCCCCATTTTCCTGAATTTCTGTAATTACAGTAATAGTTCTTTATCCTAGTGTTTTGGATCATTCCATTATAATCGTATTTGTGGATTTGGTTTTACTCTGAAGTAATAATATGTATCCAGGTCAGTCTGCAAGTTGCACCTTGTTTGGGTTGGGTCTACATATATTGTGATATATCTAGTTGCCATAACATGGTAAAAAAACCTGTTGAATGTTTCTTTTAGAGTATCCTGGAGTTCTCTAATAACATTTTTGATGACCTTCATTAAACAATACAAAACATTAGAACCAATATTCATAACGATATGTTGTGATATTTTATGAAGTACATTGTATATTTTGAATTGGGTTATATTCATAATGATAAGAGCAAAACAAAATTGTTAATAATCTGCCAAACCTGTTGACAATTAATATATGTCATGGAGAAGAACTTTATAAGATTTTATCTTCCGTTCTAATCTATATTTATACTTAAACTAATTTGTATGTATATAAATTTGAATGAAGAAATATATCAAAACCAAAACATATTTCTTTCATCATGCTTGATACTGCGGGTAAATGGGATATTTCAGAGGACTATTTTTGTAATGTTTATCTAATAGAAAAATGGAAGCTTTGTGTTTGTGTGCAAGTGTGTGTTTGTAGATGAAAATATTATATAAATATATATATTAAAATAACAATTGGGCAGGTGGTGGATAATGTATGTAACTGTGAGAAATATAAGATTGATGAACGAGTCATTTTGTTGCAGAATCTCGACACTATGCCTTATAGTATTTAATGATCTGTTAAAAACATCTGTGTTCAGTTCAAATTTGACTTTAAATCTGACTGCAAATAATGAAACGGCCTATTGAAGTATCAGCTACCAGGTTGAATTCAAATTATTTCTTGATATGTAGTATACATTACTTGTTATTAAATATGTAAGTCTTTGGAAAATGTATCTTTCCTCAGCATTTTTTTTTCAAGGAATATTAGTGCAACCACTGAAGCACAAACTGAACTTCTAGTTTGAATGAATAATTGAAGTATATTTAAATTTATTTTGCTTTAATAATTTTATTCCGTCACTTTTGTTTTGGCAATATTTGGAATGTTGCGATGAATTCATTATCAGCTGTAATTTGCACTGCAGCTGTATGTATGTTGCCAGCTGCCATTATGTGTATTGCCATAATGATGTCATTAAGAGTTATAGCATGTACTACAGCTGTATGGCAGCTGCCATTATTATGTAATGTCATTTTATCATTAAGAGCTGTAACTTGTACTTCAGCTGTATGTTGTATTGAAGTTGTATGTTGCCAGCTGCTGTTTTGTATTGCCATGATGTCATTAATAGTTGCAACAACAGCTGTATGTTGCCAATTGTCATTATTTGTAATGCCAAGATGTCATTAATAGCTGTAACTTGTACTGCAGCCGTATGTTGCCAGCTGCCATTATTTGTAATATCATTATTCCATTGAAAGGTGTTTGTCTTTTGTACCGTAGCTGTCTGTTGCCAGTTGCCATTATGTGTATTGCCATAATGATGTCATTAACAGTTATAACTTGTACAACAGCTTTATGGCAGCTGCAATTATGTAATGTCATTTTATCATTAAGAGCTGTAACTTGTACTTCAGCTGTATGTTGTATTGAAGTTGTATGTTGCCAGCTGCTGTTTTTTTGTTTTGCCATGATGTCATTAAGAGTTGCAGCTTGTACAACAGCTGTATGTTGCCAATTGTCATTATTTGTAATGCCAAGATGTCATTAAGAGCTGTAACTTGTACTGCAGCTGTATGTTGCTAGCTGCCATTATTTGTAATATCATTATTATTTGCCAGCTGCCAGTATCGGTTATGCCATGATGTGATTATGAACTGTAACTTTTACTGCAGCTTTACATTATCAGCTGCCATTATTTATAATGGCATGATGTCATTAATAGATGTAACTTGTACTACAATTGTATGTTGCCAGCTTCTACTATTTGTAATGTCATGATGTTGTTAAGAACTGTAACATGTGCTGAAGATGTATGTTGCCAACAGCCATTATATGATGTCATGATGATGTCATTTAGGGTTTGTTGTGGCTTGTAACTTGTACTGCAGCTGTCTGTTCCCAGCTGCCATTATGTGAGAGGTCACGTCATTAAGAGCTGTAACTTGTACTACAATTCTACATTGCCAGCTGCCATTATTTGTAATGTCATGATAATATCATTAAGAGCTGGAACTTGTACTGCAGCTGCCATTTTAAGCTTAAATTTTGTCTTATACTAAAGTGTCTACGTTTATTTTAAATAATGATTTTTTTATAAAATAAGAGATAAACAACTAATCTTATGTGGTAGGTATAACCTGCAGTCTGTTAGTTATGTTTCTTTCTTATTTACAATATTCTGTTAAAGTTATATTATATAAAAGCTAAATGTTTTTGATGCTTTCATTAAAAAAAAACACCAACAGGTATATTCTGTATATATACTAAATTATATGCCATGTGACTTCTACAGACTTAATGGTGCCCCATGGTTTGTTTAATACTTTAAAATGTTAAGCTTGCTTGGTACGTTCAATTTTTTCTGTAATTTCTTGTCCCAAGTGAAATAAACTTGATTGTTAATCCTATAGTATAGGTGGCAAAAATATCAGCATTAATTTTAGTGTGTACAACTGTCTAACTTAATAAAAAAAATCTTAAAAACATTAAATGTAAAGTAGTGTGTCTCTTATAGATGTTTTGTTTTAAAAGATTGTTGGCCACATAAACTGGATTTAATCATAAAAGGCATACTTGGATTTTTTTTTTCGGAAATCAGTACTATTTAAAGATAGGGCCTTCCAACTCAGTTACATTAAAATGTATAAAATGTTTTTATGTGCTTTAGATGGAAATCTGTGGACCAAACTTAAAACTGTGTTTTTTATATGATCTGGTGCATCATGCTTTGTGTCGTATAATCTTTATTGATGAAATTGTACATAAAGAATATTGTTTTATAGTCATATGATACTTTACCATGGTATATTGTGCTGTTACTGGGAGTATGTGAGGAGAAATGTTAGCGTGCATGAAGAACATTCTAATATTTTTCTATAATAATTCATTATGTTTGTATCAAGTTTAAATCACCTGGACACTGGGTGTGATGTTTGGGGAGTTTACCTGCTCTGTAATATACGAAATTATACATTCGATTTAAAGTGTATGAATTCATTGTTAGATGTTAAATTAAAACTTCTTAACATTTATTTAGGTATAAATTTAACCCCATTTAAGTGTTTGTATAACAAAATTGTTTCTAAGACATTGCGGCAAATTTGCAATTTCAGTTTTACTAGACTTTAATCGTAAATATAGAAAACTGACATGTAATGCAGTTTTAATTGTATTACTGGTATCGCTAAAATGACGAGTAAAACAAATAATTTTTTGTTGTATTACAAGAAGTTTTAAAATGACACAATACAGTTTGTTTTTGGTTGTATTTTGGTAGTTTTGAATAGAAAAACAAGATATTATTCAAGTTTATGTATTGATGATATAGTCAAAACTATACAAATATGGAAATTCATATTTCCATGCAGATGGAAATGTCACATCATCAGATACCCACGCGTAATCCATTCCGATACTCTCCATTTATCACCTGTGGGATATTACATTAGCTTTGCATCGTTTCTACCAATCCACAATGCATCTTTTTGATTGGTTCCTTCACAATTTCATGAAGGGAATGTTATCCAATATCAATGCTAGTTTCATGCAAACACCATTTTGATAAGACATTGTTAACATATGCTGTATTTTGTTCTGTTCTTTTCAAATAAAACAACGCAAAGCTAGCGAAATTTCCCTCGGTTGATGGATGGAGAGTATCGGAATTGACACCCGTGGGCATCTGACGATAGAAATGTCATTGATAGTGTTACCAGTATAACATTTAAAATGACTGTCCTGTCAATACTGGTAAATAAAGTTAATTATTTTCACATGTTTTTCTTTTCAAACCAGAGGCCTACTCCTTGTTTGCAATATTTGCTTTATGCCATACCACCCAGTGTCTTTGTTGGGTCAAGTGTTTTCATATACTTTTGTTGTTGGTTTTCTTTTGTAATAAATGTCATCATAAACATGTGCTTGTTTGTCTTGTTAGATTAATCCAAAGCTGCTACAAGAGTCACAATGGTGACAGTAAATCACTATTCTCATATAAAGTTGTTCCGATTGAGCTGGGTTTGAATCCATGACCTCTGCAGTAAGAGGTAAGTGATCTTTAAGATGGCGCCTTAGATTACACATCACAGAGAACTCTTTGTAAAAGAGCGATTGATTCTGAGTTAGCATTTTTGTATTACATTTTGATCTCTCAGTCATGCTATTAAACTGGGTAAAAGAATTATTACTTCGCATCACTGAAAAATAGCAAAAAAGCTTTGAAAGAATCATCTTTTCAATAACAACTTGCACAATAGTACATAACCATTGAATCTTTGATATGCTATGGCCCCTTTATACACAGTATTTATTCAACCATAGAATCTTGGATAAGTTATGGCCCCTTTATACACAGTATTCATTCAACCATAGAATTGATAAGTTGTGGCCCCTTTATACAAGGTATGTATACAACCATAGAATTTTGGATAAATTATGGGCCCTTTATACACAGTTTTTATACAACCATAGAATTGATAAGTTGTGGCCTCTTTAAACACAGTATTTATACAACCATAGAATCTTGGATAAGTTGTTGCCCCTTTATACACAGTATTGATACAGCCATAGAATCTTGGATAAGTTGTGGTCTGTTTATACACAGTATTTATTCAACCATAGAATATTTGTTAGTTGTGGTCCCTTTATACACAGTATGTATTCAACCATAGAATCTTTGATAAGTTGTGGTCCCTTTATACACAGTATGTATTCAACCATAGAATCTTTGATAAGTTGTGGTCCCTTTAAACACAGTATTTATTCAACCCTAGAATCTTTGATAAGTTGTGGTCCCTTTATACACAGTATTTTTATACAACCATAGAATTGATAAGTTGTGGCCCTTTTATACACAGTATTTATTCAACTATAGAATATTTGATAAGTTGTGGTCCCTTTTTACATCGTATTTATTCAACCATAGAATCTTAGATAAGTTCCAGTCCCTTTATACACAGTATTTATACAGCCGTAGAATCTTGGATAAGTTGTGGTCCCTTTATACACTATTCATACAGCCATAGAATCTTGGATAAGTTGTGGTCCCTTTATACACAGTATTTATACCGCCATAGAATCTTGAATAAGTTGTGGTCCCTTTATACACTATTCATACAGCCATAGAATCTTGGATAAGTTGTGGTCCCTTTATACACAGTATTTATTCAACCATAGAATCTTTGATAAGTTGTGGTCCCTTTATACACAGAATTTATACAGCCATAAAATCTTGGATCAGTTGTGGTCCCTTTATGCACAGAATTTATACAGCCATAGAATCTTTAATAAGTTGTGGTCCCTTTATACACAGAATTTATACAGCCATAGAATTTTTGATAAGTTGTGGTCCCTTTATACACAGTATTCATTCAACCATAGAATCCTGGATTAGTTGTGGTCCCTTTATACACAGAATTTATACAGCCATAGAATCTTGGATAAGTTGTGGTCCCTTTATACACAGTATTTATTCAACCATAGAATCTTTGATAAGTTGTGGTCCCTTTATACACAGTATTTATACAGTCATAGAATCTTGAATAAGTTGTGGTCCCTTTATACAAAGTATTTATTCAACCATAGAATCTTGGATAAGTTGTCCCTTTATACACAGTATTTATACAGCCATAGAATCTTAGATAAGTTGTGGTCCCTTTATACACAGTATTTATTCAACCATAGAATCCTGGATAAGTTGTGGTCCCTTAATACACAATATTTATTCAACCATAGAATCTTTGATAAGTTGTGGTCCCTTTATACACAGTATTTTTACAGCCATAGAATCTTGAATAAGTTTGGTCCCTTTATACACAGTATTTATTCAACCGTAGAATCTTTGATAAGTTGTGGTCCCTTTATACACAGTATTTATACAGCCATAGAATCTTGAATAAGTTTTGGTCCCTTTATACACAGTATTTATTCAACCATAGAATCTTTGATAAGTTGTGGTCCCTTTATACACAGTATTTATACAGCCATAGAATCTTGGATAAGTTGTGGTCCCTTTATACACAGTATTTATTCAACCATAGAATCTTGGATAAGTTGTGGTCCCTTTATACACAATATTTATTCAACCATAGTGTCTGGGATAAGTTGTGGTCCCTTTATACACAGTATTTATTCAACCATAGAATCTTGGATAAGTTGTGGTCCCTTTATACACAGTATTTATTCAACCATAGAATCTTGGATAAGTTGTGGTCCCTTTATACACAATATTTATTCAACCATAGTGTCTGGGATAAGTTGTGGTCCCTTTATACACAGAATTTATACAGCCATAAAATCTTTAATAAGTTGTGGTCCCTTTATACACAGTATTTATTCAACCACAGAATCATGGATAAGTTGTGGTCCCTTTATACACAGAATTTATACAGCCATAGAATCTTGGATAAGTTGTGGTCCCTTTATACACAGTATTTATTCAACCATAGAATCTTGGATAAGTTGTCCCTTTATACACTGTATTTTTTCAACCATAGAATCTGGGATAAGTTGTGGTGTTTCATACACAGTATTTATTCAACCATAGAATATTGGATAAGTTGTGGTCCCTTTATACACAGTATTTATTCAACCATAGAATCTTGGATAAGATGTGGTCCCTTTATACACAGTATTTATTCAACCATAGAATCTTTGATAAGTTGTGGCCCCTTTATACACAGTATTTATTCAACCATAGAATTTTGATAAGTTGTGGCCCCTTTATACACAGTATTTATTCAACCATAGAATCTTGATAAGCTATGGCCCCTTTATACACAATATTTATACAGCCATAGAATTTACAAGTTATGACCCCTTTATATACAGTATTCTTACAGCCATAGAATATTGGATAAGTCGTGGTCCCTTTATACATCGTATTTATTCTACCATAGAATCTTGGATAAGCT
This sequence comes from Panopea generosa, assembly GCA_029582155.1. Classification (NCBI taxonomy): domain Eukaryota; kingdom Metazoa; phylum Mollusca; class Bivalvia; order Adapedonta; family Hiatellidae; genus Panopea; species Panopea generosa. The sequence continues at coordinate 43,514,144 of CM055900.1, forward strand.
ATGGCCTCTTTATACACAGCATTTATACAACTATAGAATTGATAACTTATGGTCCTTTTTATACACAATATTTATACAGCCATAGAATTTACAAGTTTTGACCCCTTTATATACAGTATTCTTACAGCCATAGAATATTGGATAAGTCGTGGTCCCTTTATACATCGTATTTATTCTACCATAGAATCTTGGATAAGCTATGGCCTCTTTATACACAGCATTTATACAACTATAGAATTGATAACTTATGGTCCTTTTTATACACAGTATTTATACAACCACAGAATCAATAAGTTATGGCCCCTATATACACAGTATTCATTCAACCATAAAATCAATAAGTTATGTCCCCTTTCTACACAGTATTTTTACAACCATAGAATCTTGGATAAGTTGTGGTCCCTTTATACATCATATTTATTTAACCATAGAATCTTGGATAAGCTATGACCCCTTTATACACAGTATTTATACCACCACAGAATCCAATGTTGAAATAAAAATATATGCAGGTCTAAAGCTGTGCGTAGCACAGTGTTTATGTGACAAGACAAGTAATTAAAAAAGGGGACACACTTGGCATGATTGAGTTCTGTATATGTTTGGCCTTATTCAAATGATTATAGTCTCATTCATATATACATACACATAAAAATGTAGATGGCTGTTCAACAATTAGAATTGCAAGAGACTATTATCACAAATAAGACAATGATATCACTTACATCAGCAACTTAATTACAGAGGCTGGCAGGCTAGTAGAAATTTAATTTAAACGGCTGAAATTTCGGGTGGCACCTTTAGTATTTCTTTAATTACTCTTTGAATATTTGTCTGAATGAAATAATTTTGTTACCTAGGTAAAGCTGATAAAGCTGATCACATTTTCAATTATCAGTATTACAAGACCAAGACACAACTGCAAGTCGCTCACTGAAATATAAAGTCGAACAAAGAAATCTTAACTTCTTTATTTTTCACAACACAACACATTATTTCTGTCAATTTAACAAATGTTAAAGATTTTGTTAACTATCTGCCAATAAAACAATATCATCGGCATAGAGTAAACTGCAAACTTCTTAATCACCTTTGAGATGATCCGTTTTACGGTTTGTTCAGCCCTTCACATAGTAAAATGCAAACTTTTATCATCATCAAACTGGACACCAATGTTTAAATACTTAAAATACACAGCAAGGCCATTCACGAAGAGCCAGCTGGGCCCGATTATCTCAGTCGGTTACGCTCCTGGCTATCACTCCAGGGGTCATGAGTTCGAACTCCTGCCTGGCAACAGTCTCCGTGATGATTGATATACGACATAGTGTCACATTATCATTCGTCTCTCACCGCTGATTCAAGTGGGAAGTTATTAGTTACTTGCGGAGATGGGGTGTGCTCGAGTACTGATTAACCTTTCAGGATCCTAGGAAATAGTTGTTAAGTTAACTGATCGTATGTTAGCTCTCGATGGCAAAAAAAACCAGTCAGTTTTGTGTGGATTAACTTCAACACAAGGTGAAACAAAATTATATTTAGACTAAATGGCGTGAAAATTTTACCAGAAAATCCGACATCTATGCCATAGCTTTGGTCTATTTATAGAATCAAACGCCTTTCTAAAATTGACGAAAGCTGTACAGGTAGATAGTTGCATTTTTAACGAGCTGATGCGAAGGCATGCATGCACCTCTATATGGAAGTGGACCTCTCGGATCCAATGTAGAAGACTTTGGAGTATGGTTGATAATACATATATACTCCATATAGATTGTACAAATTGAATAGCATATGCAAAAAGTCAACAGCAAGTATCATTGTACAACATCCTCTGCAGGAATACCATCTGTAATAATGCATGTTATAATGAGAAACTCCTATTAATTAGAGTGATGGCGAAAATAACAATACACTGCAAACCATCGTTAGCGCTAATCACATACTAAACGGTCACATAATTGTGGCTATTTAAGATAATATTCCTTTTCCTTATGCATGCTTGTTAATGCATGCGAGTGCATACGGTCATTGTAACTTACAGTTGTATATATGTTATGTTCTTGTATATACGTTAATATTGCGCATTTGTGATTTCGTTCTCGCACACTTGTATAAACTGTGTTATCATGTTGTAATCATCTTACTGGAGGAAATAAAGATATTATTATTATTATTATTATTATTATTATTATTATTATTATTATTATTAGCTATTTTCCCCATTTATCTAATACATCAGTAATAGATGAGGTCACAGTTCCATCATTTAAGTAACTTGTTCTGGAATAAGTTTTTTTTTCTACTTTGATTAACACCAAGTTTCCCAATGGACTTCTAAAAATTATTTTGGTCAACATCACATTCATCGAGCAATCAAATCTGCATATTATACCAGTACATCCGATTAAGCTCTCTGCACTTCATGGTCAAAATGTGTGCGAAGTTTTACATAGAACTTCAGCTTTAAAATCTCCAATTTCCAATTACAACAAATTAACCACCTTTTTCTCTTCAGTACGTAGTTTTGACAACAGGTCAGTGAGTGACACATTCAATCAGGTTTGACCAAGTATATGCTTCCTGCAATTGCTGGAAATATTACTTTCAGCAATCTTATGTGGAATACTTGAAAACATATTACTTCTAACTATGCCACACCATTCCTGATATACATCATCTATATTATTACTATTTACCTCTTTACTTTTCAACCTAGTAATAAGATCATTCACTTCTTCTAAATAGACTGCTTTCTCAGAAAGTTTTTTGGAACACTTTTCAAATCAAACTTGAAATAACAAGGTCGTTTCACTGCTTCCATCCGACTTATCCACATTATCTGAATTTGCAGAACCATTCCATAAAAGGTATAGACTGGTCTGGAAGGCCAGAAGGAGTAATATCTGCAATATTTCCAGATGGTGTTGCCTATATCTGAAGACAAACATACAGTAAAATCAGACAAAAATCCGTGTGAAAATCTACAACAGAAGCTCCGTTTACTGAAACTGAAGTAAAATCACTGATGCTTTTTAAAGGGATTATGTCAGGAAAAACGTTATAAATGTCTTAGAATGTAAACTTGAAACGAAATCCCCATCCTATAAATATAATGCACTTAAAGAATGCTTAACGAACTTCACGTCGCTTAAGATGAAACAATTTTTGTTACGTGTAAACCTGTTAAACGGATCAAATTAAAATCAAATGAAATCATTTGACCCATTTGATACGTCATAAAATATGTTTAAGCGGGAAATCTATTTTAGTCTAACCTAGGTGCGTAGATCAAGTAAGGAAGTCCCTTTTCAATATATTACTCTGGCATGGTAAAAAAGGGTATCCTTATGGCAATGAGGGGAAAGTGATATATGGGCATGTCGATATACGTTTGACAAGATAATTTTTGAAAAATAGATAATATTCGTCAATGAGGCCCTCCCAGGGGGGGGGGGGGGGGGGGGGGGGGGGTCCCTGTTCCCTGGATCTCTTAAAGTAATGCCTATTGTTCGCTAGATCTCCAAAAGTCTTTGCCAAAGTTCCCCAAAAGTATTTAGTCAGTGTTTTCCAGATCTCTAAAAGTTCCTTAGAACTCCAAAAGTTTTAACATAGTTCCCTGAAAGTACCAAATAGTGTTCCCTTAAGTAAAACATCTACTATAATTTTCTCTATTATTATTTACACACCATCATAATAAGCAAAATCATTGCACTGCTTCTTTCCCTTGTCCTTTCTGCATGCAGATCAGGCTCATCCTCCACATCGCTTGTCTCTGTTGTCAAACGTCTTGACAAGGGCTGTTTGAATATGTATGTAATCCTCGTCACCAAGTTCAATGAAGTCGTGTTTGACTTCACTAGAGAGGACACATAGGATAGCTTCAGGTGAAATGCCCAAATTTGACCCCGGGAACCCGACATCTACAACCTTTTCAGAAGACCCCCATAGAAACAATGCTTCATGTCAAATATCTAAGGTCTATGGCTTGAATTTTCAGAGAAAAATGTTTTTTTTTTAAGTTTCCTTAAACATGTGCTTGTAAGCCCTTTGCCATCGGACATTTGTGGTTCAATCAGACTAGTTCAAGAACTTGTCCGAGATTTTGTGGTTATATAATTGCTGTGAAAGTTTGGTTAAGATTCATTGAAAAATGAGGGGGTGCTATCGCGTCTACAAGAAAAAGGCTAACGGACGGACGACGGACAACTTACCACGACATAAACCCTGCTGGTCTTTGGCAAGTAGAGCCAAAGAATAGTTCGAGGAAAGGACAGAAGAGACAAAAACCTATGAACAGCTGAACGGTTAATTTGCAAAAGGCAATACATAAACATAAATAATTGACTATATTGTGTAAACAATATCTAATAAATAAAAAAAGTTAGACGCAGAGTGTGATTGAATACCAGTCCTTACGATCCGAAATCGAGAATGCTAACCACTACACTAGTATCTTTGTTTTTAATTACCATCCAAAATTTATTTCGGGTACATACGATTTTGGAATTAGGTTGGACAGGGTGCCAGACTAACACGTTGCCAGCAACTACAAAGCTGTCAAAAGCTGTTTCAAGCAGTCAACATCTCATTTTAAAAATAAATTATGATCAAGTATAGAAATTGTACATAAAATCAGTGACTTAATTGTGACTGGCAAGCTAATAGTAATATAATGTACACGGCACTTTTAGTATTTCTTTAATATCGCTTTGAATCTTGTCTGAATTAAATAGTTTTGTTATCAAAGTAAAACTGCTTAAAATGATGACTAATACCAATTGTCATTTTTTTTTTTTTTTCAGAATTTTAATTATTACCAAGTGAAAACGATATATGTCAAAATTTTCACGATTTTTTTAAATACAAAACGGTAGAGTAGTCTTTATTTAACAAATACGTTTAAACAACACGCAATGAAAATAGAAATATTATGTAGAAAGATGTAGAAGTAAGTTTTCCATGGTGGTAAGAGTTTTATATCGATATTTAAAGTCGTTTTTCTTATTTCTTACTTTAAAAATGGGCTAAAATGAGAAAAATTATCACAAAAAATAACATTAAGCGTAAAAATTCTTCATTTATTTAAATTATGAATCTCCCAAATTTACAATCAAGTACTTTCCTTTAATACCATAATCACAAAAATATGTTGTTTGATTCTGGAGGAGTTGTGTTTCCATGATTTAGAAAACGCCACGTGGTCTAGTGGTAGAGCGCCAAATCCATGCTCGGAGTGTCGTGGGTTCGATCCTCCGCTATGACTGTGTGGTGTCCTTAAGCAAGACACTTTTTCCACATATGCTTAGTAATGGTTATACCCATGAAGACTTCGAGCGTGATTTGTCTAAGTTGTAAGAACTTGTTTCACAATCGAAGCAAAATAAATAAGTTTAAACTAAACTAAAAAACGCCAATTGTGTCGCCTGAAATATAGACAAGTGCCTCCAGTTGCATATCTCTGTTTATATGTCTCTAATAAAGTTGGTGAAATAAGGTACTTTTTTTCTTTAAGGACAATATCCCTAGATCTCTAAAATTAGGCCTTTGATCCCTGGATCTCTGAAAGTAATGGCCAATGTTCCCCAGATCTCTGAAAATAAATGGTCATGTTCTCCAGATCTCCAAAAACCCTGGGAGGACCTCGAGGCCCTCCCAGGGGGGTCCCTGTTCTCTGGATCTCTTAAAGTAATGCCTGGTGTTCCCCAGATTTCCAAAAGTATTTGCCAAAGTTCCCCAAAAGTATTGTGTCCATGTTCCCCAGATCTCTAAAAGTATTTACAATGTTCCCTAGATCTACAAAAGTTTTAAACATAGTTCCCTGAAAGTTCCAAATAGTGTTTCCTTAAGTAAAACGTCTACTATAATCTTCTCTATTATTATTTACACATCATCATAATAAGCAAAATCCATGTACTGTCTTCTTTTCCTTGTTTAAAATATCTATGGTCTATGGTTTGAACATTCAGAGAAAAGGTGTTTTTTAAGTTTCCTTAAAATGTGCGTCTAAGCCCTGTGGCAGGGAACATTTGTGGTTCAATCACGCTGGTTCAAGAACTTCAAGAGTTTGTGGTTATACAAATGCTGTGCGAGTTTGGATAAGATTCTTTGAAAAATGTGGGGGATGCTATAGCTTCTACAAGAAAAAGGTTAACGGATGGACGATGGGCAATTTACCACGACATAAGCCCTGCTGGCCTTTAGCAAGTAGAGCCAAGAAGATATCGATGGAAGAACAGAAGAGACAAAAAAATGAACAGCTGAACGGTTAATTTACAAAAGGCAATAAATACACATAAATAATTATAAATACACATAAATAATTGACTTAATTGTGTAATCACGATCTAATAAAAAAAAGTAAATGCCGGGTGGGAATGAACACCAGTCCTTACGGTCCGAAATCGACGATATTAACCACTGCACTACTCTGCCTTTACTCATCTATCTTTGGTCGAATTACCATCCAAAATTTATTTCGGGTACATGCGATTATGGGATGAAGTTGTGCAGGGGCCCAGAATAACACGTAAGAAACCTCCAAAGCTGTCAAAAGCTGTTTCAAGCAGTCGACATCTCATTTTAAAAGTAAATTATGATCAAGTATAAAAATTATACATAAAATCAGTGACTTAATAATACAGAAACTGGCAGGCTAATAGCAATATAATGTCCACGGCACTTTTAGTATTTCTATAATAACTCTTCGAATCTTGGTCTGAATTTAACTATTTTGGTGCCAAAGTAAAGCTTATAAAAATGATGACCAATTCCAATTATCAATTATTTAATATTTTTCTTCTGAATTTAAATTATTACGAATTGAAATCGAAACATATTGAAATATCACGAAAAAAAAAAGAAGATTTTTAAACAAAAAACAGTAGTCTTGATTTAACAAATACCATTTACGTTTAAACAAAACACAATAAAAATAGAAATATTAGGTAGAAAGATGAAGCAGTAAGTTTTCAATCGGTGACGAAAGTTTCATTTTGATATTTAAGTCGTTTTTCTTATTTCTTATTTCAAAAATGGACTTAAAAAGAGAAAACAATCACACAAAAAAAACTTTTAGAGTAAAATTCTTAATTTCTAACAATTTACAAAAAAAAAATCTCCCAAATCAAGCCCTTTCTTTTGATACCATAATCACAAAATTATGTTGTTTGATTCTGAAGAGTGTTTCCGTGATTTAGAAAACGCCACGTGATCTAGTGGTAGAGCACCAAATCCATGCTCGGAAGGTCGTGGGTATTTCAATCTTTCGCCACGGCTATGTGTGGTGTCCTTGAGCAAGATACTTTTTCCATATATGCTTAGTACTGGTTATACCCAGGAAGACTTCGAGCGTGATTTGTCAAGTACCTCCACTTGCCTTTCTCTGTTTATATGTCTCTGATAAAATTGATCAAATTAGGTACTTTTTTCATTAAGGACAATATCCTTAGATCTATATAATTAGGCCTTTGATCCTCGGATCTCTGAAATTAATGGCCAATGTTCCCCAGATCTCTGAAAATAAATGGCACTGTTTAGTTTATATTAACTAATTGTGCTTGTTTGCGAGAAAAGTTCAAAGCTTATTATATGCTTGGATAGAACCAGTATTTAGTGTTGTTTTTTTTAAGGTATCAAGTCCAGCAGGGGATCGAACTCGCAACCCCTGGCGTGAGTGGTCAAGACGTTATCCTTTACACTACCGCCCTTATATTACATTGTGATTTATATGATATATATATATATATATATCAAAAGATCAATGACTATATATTAAAATTCCTTGATAAGATTCGCTGTAGAACTCTATCATAAAGAATAGAAAAATAAATTAGAGCCCATCCGCCACACATCCCCATGGTTAACTGATCACTCACTAAATAATGAAAACATTGTTCAAAACTATTCACTACTATAATCTCAACGCACATACGGGCATTTATGTAATATAATTTGAAAGATTATATTTGCCGAAATAAATTTTAGTAATTTATAGGTATTTTCTGTATTAATACAATCTTATTTTAAAATTTATTGGATATATTTATAAAATATAAATACTAAATAACAGGCAAATATATTTCGCATAATTCAACAAAACGGCTTATTATAAAATAAAAAGTAGAATGCCTTTTTTCGTTAAATATTTATTCTACAACTAAGTTTCTAAAAATAGTAACACGCCGATATTAAGTCGTCATTTTGGCTTCACCTGCCATACCTTGTTGGTCTGACAGAGCATAGTTCTCAGTTTCTTCAGTAATTTGCGGAAAGTAACTGGGAAGGGATGCTTATTCGTCAACCAAAATATAGAAAAAAGTATGTTGCACCATATGCGCAACTTCATTTATCGCGATCTTTGTTTAACAATTTACAAAATGTTGTAAAGTTTTCGGAAGCGTAAGGCGGAATTCACGCTTGACTTGGCTGTGTTTTGGTTGGCTTGCAGTAAATTCGAACACAATTTTTATTTTTGAAACGTTAACGGATTTGCAAAACAAAAGTTAAATCATATAGCTTTAATATTTGTTAAGAGCGCAATTCACTGTTGTTATTAAGCAGAATGCTACATCTGCCGATATTCCACATTTTAATTGCAAACCAACAAGGAAGATGGAATAAAGTTTTATTTTGAAAAGCAAAATTATTGATCTCGGCGTATTTGTGTTGTTTCTTAAAACATGTTGTTTTTAATCTTATAAAATATCCAATCTTGTAATGCAATCAGATGGATTAGTTTTGCAATATTTATTTTATTTAATTCCTAGGATTTTTGCTGCATTTTATTTACAACTAAAAGTTCAGTCTCGTATTTTTTTTAGGTTTATATATGTTAGTTAAGAAAATGTGGTTACAAAACAATGACCTAAATATAATGTCAAAAATATGTTTTGACATATTTTTAAGATATCCACTTGTTGATCTGTAGTCCTCTGCATCTCTTAATTTTCTAATTGCATCTCCCATGGCCTTTTTTTCGACGTGAAAATGTGTAAGTTACGTACAATTTTATTGCACATCAGAATAACTGCGCATTGTTTCCAAAAAGATGAACAAACATTTCCATCTAAGGCACAAACCTGTACTGCACCATGAAATGTCACTGGTCAATAAAGGAGTACATGCACTTTTTAAAGGTCTTGACTCCCACTAGGCATAGGCCCAGACTTAATCCCTGCCTTCTTCCTGATGCCAGCAGTTCTTGAACAAGCCCCTGTATTGACTGATTTATACTGGGTGGTACTCTATCAACACCTGTGAAGTCCCACAAGATTGGAGAGACATCCTAACAGTACCTGTTTTAAGTAGACAAACATAAGTAGAGCTACCAGTCATTCACCTGTAATATATCTATAGAGTAGAACAGACATAGATACAGTCATATCTTGGCGATTGGTTCTTGATGGTGCCAAATCAAACAAGGCAGAGATGTGCTCTCATGACTTCCCAAGGTATAGTCGACGGCTCCCTCCTTGATCAATGACCTGCCAGACTCGTGCAAATTTCGGATGCCTAATCGTTCTTTAAAATTCCTCAGTCCCCATGATGGCCTCCAGCTGCAGCAAGATCTCAGCACTAGAGGCAGAGCTGTACAAATATTTTTGAAGCATAAAAGTTATGTACACCGACTTCTAAAATGCCATTTGTCCTGAACAACCTTACTTGTCAAGCTAAATGGGATTAATAAGCTTTCAATTAGCAACTTTGATTATAACATGTAACAAGTTTACACAAGTCGGTCTGATGGGTTCCCTCAATATGTTACACAATCGTGTTGGCAACACTATCTTATCAATACAGTTAATTCAGCCCAACAGATAATTATATGGTTATAGATCCGTGCTAGTTATTTTCATGACTAATTAAACCCATGTGTGTGTGTGCACACCAATTAAAGGTATAAATGATACATGTCAGAATTTCTGAAAATGGCATTTGCTTGGGACCAAAATTTTCAGAAGTGTCATTAAAAGGCAGATGAAATTTAATGCCTCTTAGAACTTGGTAATCCAAGTTGGATCTGAAAGAGTCTGATGCAGACATCATACAACTTCCACTGCCTCACCTTGCATATTCAGGGCTTGAAATTTTTTATAAAAGCTACTCGTCCTGCCTTCCGAACATTTTTAATTGAATGCTTAAAATCAAAGAAATATTAAGGTGAGTTATATTACTTGTCCTTACTTGGGTAAATATTACTTGTCCTGACCAAATGTTCACTCGTCATGGCGAGTGGATGAGTGGATTTTTCCAACCCTGATATTTAAGGAGCAAGTAAATACCTGGGAGGCGCACTCTCCAACAACATGAACGGGCACCAGTTTGTCAACAGAGTGGTCGCCTAAGACAACTGAATAATTGAATTCTTATAAAGGATTACATAAAATCAGTCTGCCAGAGCAGCCATGTGCATTTCAATGGTACGCCTAGCTATCAGCATGATATACTCGACACCTGTGTGGGAGCTCTATCCTCAGACTGCAGATTCAGCATCGGGCTGTCGGATATGCCTGTAATGATAACTTGGACAGGACACGAGACTGCTTGTCAATATTGATGGACAGCCTCCATGGACATACTTGCAGATTAGGCAAACATATCCTAGTGGAGATAATTAAGCAACATTATTTCAAAATGATTAATTGAACAAGGGGACACCAGAGACTGTACAAAAAGTTGTTGTTGTAAGGTGTTCAGCATCGCTCTCAACAATTTTTCAGTCTAATTGCAATGGTGTCTACTTGAGACTATTCTTAGTGCTGCCATACTGGAGTATTATGCCACAGATACATGGTATGTACCCCACACAGTCACATTATACTGACACTACGTCAACCAGACTTAGAACTATCCTCTAAATGTTGAGTACCAAGCGATGAAGCTTCTAGTACCATATTTCAAGTCTTCGGTCAGGGCCTTTTTACCTTATATAATAGAGGCCGACATTTGTTGACTTCCCAATCGAAAAAAACACTATTTTTTCCCCAAACTAATGAAAGATTTTCCCAAATACAGACTGAAATTCCCAATTTGTTGACATAATTTTTCACTAAAAATCGATTACATACAACCTGTTTTATGTCAATGTGTAAAAAACTGTTTAAAAATACCCTTGACAGTGATTCAAACCAAAAGTTGTAAAAAATACAAATGCTATCAATGTTCAGGTTATTTCATTTTCTTCCTTACTCTGGCGAATCAATCTTAGTGGGCAAGTAGAATATTCTCAAAGCGAATCTTCATATATAACGGAAATAAATTACATGCAAGGGACTAGTTACCACCTGTTTATCGATCTAATCGTGCTCATTTATTTATAAATAAACCTGTAGACCAGTCAATATACAGGATGCAATGAGTTAATTGCTTTTTCCCAATTTGGTCGAAAATCGCCCTTCAATTACTGATTATTTTTTTTATCCACAAAAGTTAACAACATTAAAATGTAAAAACGAGATCATAAGAACCTATCATTTTAAAATATGATGCAATAAAGTGATTATGTTTCTATTTAAATAAACTTTGACCATTATCAACCAATGAGGAATAGTGTATTGTATTGTAAGGCATTTGTAACAATTGATTGCAAGATTGATAAGTCAGCAGATGATTTAACATTAGGAAATTGTCCACGGAGCATATCTAAGAGAGGGCTGTCAAATTGTTGTAGTGTTTAACCCTTTACTCCATAATTATGCGATTTCCCGCACCAATCATAGAAGTCCTTTGAAAACAGTGCAGGCAGAGTTCAGATTGCTCGTAACGAGCATCTGAACACTTCCTGCACTGTTCTCCACTCTGTCAGTTAATTTAAACATAATTCACCCAATAATTCAAAAGCCTTCTATATGAGAGGTGTCCAAAGGCGTCTATATTTGAGGTATCCAAAGGTGTCTATATGAAGTAAAGGGTTAAAAATGATGTCTTCTTTTTATGCCCCGCCCTTCGAAGAATTAAGTGTTACATTTGTTCATTTATATGTTTGTGTGAGGTAAAAATTTGGTTTCCAATAATTTTTAAAAGGGGGGTTTATGTATTTAATTAGTATTTCATTTGTAGCTGTATAATTATAAAATACAGATCAAGTTCGATGTTTGCCAACATAAGTAAAATGTTACAGGAGTTGTGGCTTCTTTTCAACTTAATTTTCAGTAAAAAATTGGTCTCTGATCTATAGGTGAAGCATTCATTGCTTAGACATGTTTCTAGTTTACGCATGATTCTGAAAGGAATACCATTGTTTAAAATGTAATTTAATAAAAAAAAAATCTACATAATTATTATGTAAGTGTTAGTAAGGTTAATGTTTAATGGGTTTTGGATTGACCTTTGAAATTTTTATTTTATACGTGGCAGTAAATTGCCCAAACCAAGGTAGACAAAAAATAGACAATACTTGCAGCAGCAAGCAACCTTTATTTGAATATTTAAATGACCTTTATCAAATTTTGCATTTGTGTACAGTTAGTCAAAGAACAAAACATTTACCTGAGTATTGTAATCATATTCAAGTATCAAGTACAAATGTAATTTAAATACATAAATTTTATACATAATTTTTTAATACATAAATTTTTTACATCCATGAATAAATTTTAACCAGGTAGTTTCCAAAACACAGTAGTATCCAAGTTAGATACTGGACCGCAAGGAGAAAGAACAATACTTGAAAACGTTTCTTTATTACTATCACATGGCTACATACCATGAAAAATAATTACTCAGTGTTGAAAAATTTCGAGCAGATTTGTGGTATTGGTATTTGTATGTCTTGACATATACTTGGTGTTTAATTAAATATTAATTTCAAAACTATCTTTTATTTAGGTTCATGTGAGAGTCGTTTCAAAATGGCAGAGGTCCAGAAACCTCACATAATGGACCAGTCACTTTCTGGAAAATCTGTTGGTGATATGACCAGAACAAATGGAGACACTGTTGGTGGTACTCCAGAACAAATGTCACCTGGCTCTAACAATAAACAAGTACAGCACCAAACTTCTGTTGGGTCCATGGGATCGCCAGAACCCGTCGGCTCGGATGACTTGCCTGAAGAATTGCTGCAGATTGGCTGGAGGAAGTACTGGAGTAAGAGAGAAAACATGCCATATTATTTCAACAAAATTACCAATGAATCGCTGTGGGAGATGCCTCAAATTGTGCCAGTAAGTATCCTTAAATGAACTAGTTTAATTAAAGGTATATGTTTGTTTTTCCCGTTGGTGACTAGAAGGGTAAAGAATAACTTTTTTACCTGTATTTCCCTTTAAGTAAACACATTTTCAACTGGCAAAAAAATGAAGACATTGTAATACCAAGCTGTCAATAAATAGAATTAGATTATGCTGAAATAGAATTTTTTTTCACAATTTGGCTGCATACAGTTATATAACACCAACTTTTGTGAAATGAAAAATCCACTTGAAAAATTTCTTTGGCTAGAGCTGAGTAAATTGCGATGCATTTTGTAAAGGTATGAATTATGATGTACTATATTCCAGAAATATTGATTTGAAATTCATGAAGATGATCATTAAAATAATATATTTTACTTGAGAAAGACAAATTTATATAATGGTTGTACAGTTTCATTTAATATTAAAGTTAATCAACTACTTAAATAATATAGGTGTTACAATTGGATTACTTTTTTGTTTAAAAGAATATCAATAATAGACTAAGTGATATTGTTATACTGTGTTGTTATTTTCAACTGTTGATTTTCAGTGAACCAGGCTGACCTTTTTGGATTTCATAAGTTCTTATTTTGATTCTTTTATTTTTGTTATTGTGAATGCTGTCTCGGAAATAATTATTCTGTAAATCCGTTTAATTGACAATGTATGCCATCTTTACAGGATACACTCTCTGATCCCCTTGGGATATCTGTGGAAGGTCTTCCACAGCCGAGCATAGGAGATAAAAGAATCAGTCGTCCAAGTGTGGATATCCCTCCCCAGGGTATGGGACAGAAAAGAAGGTCGAGCGGTGACTTAATTGGTAGTCCAACTGCTAAAAGACCAGCATTTGTTTACAGGTACAAATTGTGCTGTCACGATTATTTAATTTAACTCACTGGTATGTTTTCACTGTTCTTATTCTTTCTGCTGTTTGATAATTCAAAGATTCTTCAAATAACAGATGCAGCACTGAAGTGCTAAAAGTCACACGTCACAACAAACTGATGTTCACAAGTGATTACATGAAGGACAGTTTGATAACAACGTAAACTTGTTCTTTGAAGTGCATGCTTTAATTTTGTTTAGCAGTAATGCCTCGTAGCTTGTTTTACAGTGTATTTTTTAGCTCACCTGAGCCAAAGGCTCACAGGTGAGCTTTTGTGATCGCCAGGTGTCCTTCGTCCGTCGTTAACTTTTAGCTTTTAACATCTCGTCCTCATAAAACCACTGGGCCAATTTTGATATAACTTCACAGTAATGTTTCTTGGGTGACCCTCTACCAAGTTTGTTCAAGCCATCTTGATTCGTCAAAAAACATGGCCCCCAGGGGGCGGGGCAAGTTTAATTAGTAAAAACTTAAAAAACCTTCTTGTCAGGAACTACTGTCTTGATTTTAAAATAATTTCACAGAAATGTATCTTGGGTGACCCTTTACCAAGTTTGTTCAAGCCATCTTGATACGCAAAAAACATGGCGGTCAGGGGGTGGGGTTAGTTTGCTATATAAGCTATAGTAAAAACTTAAAAAATCTTCTTGTCAGAAACTATTTGCTAGATTTTAAAATAATTTCACAGAAATGTTCCTTGGATGACTCTTTACCAAGTTTGTTCAAGCTGTCTTGATTCATCAAAAAACATGGCAGCCAGGAGGTGGGGTTAGTTTTATGTCAAATAAATGCCCTTGTTTTATAGCATGAATGTCTGTATATAGCAATTATTATAAGAAGAGGTAATAAACTCTTTAAATAAACCTTTTTTTTGCTATTATTATACAATATTATACCAGATATAAGTTTTAAAAGATAATTCATCATAAAAGATGAATGAAACAATTATAATCAATGATTGAAATATTATTCATAAATCATGAACCATTTTAAAATAGGTGTTTTTCTGAATATAAAAGTCAGAGTTTTTATGGTACAGACAGGGATGGTTTACTGCTTCATAATAAAGCAGTACCATAGTTTTAGCTAGTTTCTTCACAGCAAGAAGTCTGCTTGAGATTTTCAGTGTCAAAGTGTACTTGAAATCTCGGAGGAGGAGCTTAATTGTTTTTGGGGGAGAGTGCACTGCGACAAAGATTCTTTTAAGCGAGAGACTTTGGGAAGGCTTGTGTTTGAAACTCATAGGAATATTTATTGTCCTGGAACTGTGGATTGTTTCATGCACAATAGTTTAGTCTGATGCTTTAGTTTGAAACCGTTCTCAAACATTACAGGTTAGTTTTGTGCTGGAACTGGATTTTTATTTTAGTTCGAAGACTTAGGTTTGGAACAGTCTCCAAACGTATAGGCAGCTATAGTAAAAACTTCAAAAGCCTTCTTGTCAGAATCTACTAACCTGATTTTGATGTAATTTCACTGACATTTACCATTGGTGAACCTCTACCAAGTTCGAACTCTTCTACGCATCTGTTACATCTTCAAAACAAATCCAAATTCTAACTACTTGCCCATCTCGTCTTTCTGGAATTTTGAGTGTACGTGTATTATATAATCTACTTAAGTTGTGAACTCAAGGTCAGTCAGGTGAGGGATATAGGGCCATCTTGGCCCTCTTTTATTTGAAATTATAGTCTCACATACCGGTATTTCTACTTTGAAAGGTTTACATGATTGTTTTTGTTCTTTTTATGTTTTTTACATGTATAATATATTATGTATAGTAATAAACGTTTTTCTTCTTCATAACTTCAGTCCATTCTGGAATTTTGAGATGCCAACTAATGCAGTGATCTATGAGAGAGCCCCGTGTGTATTACCCCAGCCTCATCCAGAAATTGAAATGATGCGCGCGCAGTTTGTGACAAAGCTGAGACAGCACTACCAGGAGCTGTGCCATTCAAGAGAAGGTATATAATTTTTACATCTCTACAGTTATACCTGTATACTGTATAAGTATAAAATGAAAAGTCATTTCTGAATATCATATGGTGGGTAAAATATAATGGTGCAGTATTATACAGATTGTAGACTTAATTTTAGCAGAATGTTTGTCTGTAAATTTTAGGCTCTCAGAACTTTTTCCTAAAATGTTTGCCTGCAGTAGTCGTGTAAGCCATGATGTGAACAAATTTTTAAAACATACTTGCCTTGGTGAATTATATAAATATAAATATTTCATAATGTCTGTTTATGACATTTACCAGTGGTTCAATAGTTGTCTGTAAATACATTGCATCTGATTTTTTTTATCCCAGTTGGTGGACTGGTTTATGATTATTTCAAACATCGAAGTCTGTGTTTTTCGGTACAGAGTTTTGTTCATTTTCTTGCAATGCGCACCAGGTCATAATTCATAAAGGGCCGAGTGATAACGCAATTATGATCTTGTGATCAAGAACTTTTTACAAGATTTTGCAATTTTTTTTTATATTTTGTAATAAGTATGCAGCAGAATGGTACTCAACCTGTCAGTCTGTCATTTACAAATATAAGACCCCTGATGCCTATACACAAGCGTGTGGTCTACTTGTACTACATGGGTCTTGTATTGAATGTGCTCATGATTTTGATTTCATTTTTGCTTGACTTAACAGTCAGACAGATGTATTGCCTCTAGTTTCAGGTTTGTGTATATCAATATTTGGAAATTGTACGATACCGTATACAGCATTATTTCTGCGATTCAACGCAGAATTATGTTTAACAATATTTACTCAACAAACTTAAGCATACAGAACAAACACGGCTCGAAAAACTTCAGAAGATTTTTGACATCATTGCTCTTAGGCAAAAATCAAAATATACAGTGTTAATGATAAATTTGAAAGTTTTAGTTGGAGTTGTATGTCTCTGTCAAAATAACATACCATTTATAGATCAGTAGTTAATGTCAAGATGGAGAAATTGTATCAAACTAATGAATTAAAAAGAAGCAAATGCCATTTACAGAGCCCCAGATAAGATACTTACCTGCGCATATGATGCATTAAAAATTGGTGGATAGGCATCAAATATTATGCATAAGCAACAAGTTTTACGCTAAAATCAATTTTTCTATCCATAAATAAGTTTACATTCTCTGAAAGTCTATCTTCATTGCACTAATTTCTTATCAGTGTAAATAAAAATAACTGAATGGTTTCAATATAACACGCTTCTGTGATAAAGTTTACCTGTTGTAATTGTAATTCAGTCTATTTAATTAATAATATATAGGTCCCGAATTTGTCTTTTCCTTGCAGTCAGAGTCGGAACATGACCGAGTTTTAATATCACTCCAATTATATTTTGCCCCGAAGAGAAAATGTCTTTAAACTGATATGAAATTGTCAACAAATAAACTGTAACCATGACGCAAAAAACTAAACAGCAAACTAACTTAAGTTCGTTTTTCACCAATTATGATAAAAACAATAATTTAACAATAATTTAACATTGAAGTTTCAACTGTGCACTGACTGTATATCATATGCGCAATACTCATCACTATTCTGAAAAATTCAAGAATACTTATCTACTCTGATTTTGATGTGTTGAAATTATCTGGGGCTCTGCATTTACTTGAACCAGTAAATACAATGTTTGTTAAAAACTTTATTTAAGTGTTTGGATTAAAAGAAGACGCATTTCTCAAAAAATCTGATCCATTTGAAAGTAAATCTGGTAAGTTTAGTTGTATGAGATGTGCTTGCAAATTTAAAAATTATCCTTAAAGAGTGCTTGAATTTTCCCCAGCTTTATCTGTATGACATCTGACAAAGCTCCAAAGATTGTTTACCTTTGTACAGTCGCCAATAGACATGCTATGCACATACAACTATAATGTCCAAGTACATGTATACTCTTTATAAGGATATGGAATAATAGCTGGAAGTTCTCATTGTAATCATGCTTTATATGTATATTTTGAATTTGTGTTGGTAACAAATACGGGTGTATGTTTTTGTTCATTTTAATGTTTGTTGGTAATGATGCAACATTATATAATCATTTGATTTGATTTTCTTCTTTAATTATAATTCCATGTACATTCAAATATGCGAAGACTGTTTCTAATGTGTGCCAAACTGTTTAAACTGTCTGTTTGATCATCCATCTGTCTGTCTGTCATTCCTACTGTCACTCATTCCTTCTGTCACACTTTGGCAGACTCTGGATTTCGAAACTTGAGCTCCTTTTACAGATTAGATCAGATTTAATTTAAACTTAGCATATATCATCAACATAAAGTGTTCATTCCCATATTATTGGAATGTTCCAGTTGTTTAAATATTTTTTCTGTTAACATTATGTAGATATGTTAGATAATGTTGTATTTTTACTAAATGACAAATCATTGTGAATATTGCAGGTATTGATGCCCCAACTGAATCATTCAATCGCTGGTTACTGGAGCGTAAAGTTATAGACATGGGATCAGATCCGTTACTGCCGTGTGGGTGTCCAACTGATGTATCCCCATCCCTGTATAGAGAAATCATGAATGACATACCCATAAAATTGGTCAAACCAAAATATTCAGGAGATGCAAGGAAACAGCTTCTCCGGTATGCAGAGGCAGCAAAGAAGATGATTGAATCTAGGTACAGTTCTTCCATTTAAAGTTGCTTATCTTTTAAGTTTTAAACAAGATAATGTCATTTACAACATTGATTATGTAACAACTGGGTAGAAAGAGTATTTCTAGTTTGAAATGTTATAAAAGTGGCAATATGGGCAAACATTCGACAAGTATGTGTTTGTTTGTACTATGAATTTTTAGGGAAAACACATCCACGATTTGACAAAATATTTCCTTCCAGCTTTTAGAAGCTATTGATCAGAGTTATATATTTTTTTTTTAGTTTTAAAGTTTTGCGACTGACTATTTATTTGTTCATTTCCATGTTGAAATATCACTAGCCTATTACCACTGAGGTTGTTGGGTTGAACCTATAATCAGTAATGTTGTAGAGTTGAGCAATGCTCATTCCAAACATATGAGAAAGTTTGCCAGTTACTTACATTACAGTGCTTCTCAGCTCAGTACAGGTCCAGGTTAATAAAACTTGTCATGTAATGGGTTATAATTAGCATTTTACCCTTTACTCCATAGATATGCATTTTCCCGGACCAATCGCAGAAGGCCTTTGAAAGCAGTGCAGGAAGAGTTCAGATTGCTTGTAACGAACAATTTGAACACTTCCTACACTGTTTTCCACTCTGCCAGTTAATATAAACATAATTCACCCAATAATTCAAAAGCTTTCTATATTAGTTGTCCAAAGACGTCTATATTATATTATATTAAAATGACACTGTATGTATGGGAACCTTTACATTGTATATGCAGTTAAGTTATAGATTAGAGTAAATCATCCTGGTATATACATGTATTCTGAACAGTTGTAATTCAGAACAGAAACAAGCACATTACTGAATGAAGGTCCTTATTTTAAGTCCATTTACTATACAGATTAGAAGAAAAACGTGTTTCACTTCCATAGATCCAGATAAGATATAAGTACAATGAATTTTGCCCTCTAAATTTGTTTGCAATGCGTAAAAATAATTTCAAAGGGTATTATTACCCTCTGAGACATTTTTCATTGATAGTTTTTGTCAAATGTTCACACTTACATTATATTATATTTGAGTATTTTTCTCAGTGCAAAGACTAATTCAAGTGGCTATCCAAGCCACTAGAATATACTCTGTATATGACAGCAACAGAAATATTGGAATGTTTTCATAATTAGGTGACCATACGTTTAGCTGTTACAACTTCTGTTGTTTTTGGTGATTTTAATTATGCTAGCGCCTTTCCTTTATTTGCAGCAGACATAGTCATGATCTTATTTGCTTACTTATCTAAAAGACTTCGAGAAAAGCAATCATCGAGGATAAAGGCATTTCGATGCCATTTTGGATAAACAAATACCTGCTGCACACAGATGATGCATAGAGGCATACTCAGTTTAAATTGTTATGTACCGTGTGTACTCTTCTTTTTTTATCGGAACAGTGCAGAATATGCGCTATAATGATTCTTAATGGTAATGTTTAAGAACTTTTTTAAATCCTG
Source organism: Panopea generosa (assembly GCA_029582155.1). Taxonomy (NCBI): domain Eukaryota; kingdom Metazoa; phylum Mollusca; class Bivalvia; order Adapedonta; family Hiatellidae; genus Panopea; species Panopea generosa. The sequence continues at coordinate 43,534,335 of CM055900.1, forward strand.
GTATTTTTTTAAATGTGTCCCCTCTCCCCACATAAAACTGAATGTGTGAAAAGAAACGCAATTTATTTGAAACTGTTCATTGCATCAATGACATAGTCATGGATAACTTTATACAGCTTTCATAAGAAACTTTTATGAAAGTATAAGAGTTTGAAATCTTCTTTAAATATAAAATGCTGTTAAATGTTTATGAATTTTGTTTCCAACAATATTCAATGAACATGTTGCATTGATTTATACAGAAACAGTACACCTGAAGGAAGGAAGGTCGTGAAATGGAATGTTGAGGAAACATTTACATGGTTACGGAAACAAAATGCTGTGTATGAAGATTACCTTGTAAGTAGTTTCCTATTTTAAAATTGTTCTTTACAAGTAATTGTGATAACTTTTATTGTTAAAAATTAGGATTACATTGGTCATCTTGACAGTCAGGTGTCGGGGGGCCTGGCTTTCTCAGTCAGTAACACAGTTGATGTTTATCCTGGGGATGTGATGTTGAATACATCCTTTTGATCACAATCTCTGTGATCATTGGTTATTTACTTTGTTTTTCCGGCCATGAATATTCCCACCTCTGAATATAAAGGGAAGATAAAGTTAATCACCTAGAGGACTCTGGGAACACCGATAAGGAACACTGATTGTCATTAAACAACTGAAATACTGTTGAAAATAACTAAAAATTCCACACAAACAGACGTTTATCATCTGACACTAGTTAAAGTAGCAAAATTGCCACAATTTCGTAGCAAACTTAGTGTTAAAGAGTTTTAGTTTGTGATGTGGTGATATTAATAATGCTCACTGACCAATTTAATATCTTGATGAAATACTGTAAAAAGAAGAGACTTTCAAAATACCACACATAAGTAATGAAAGTAATCTGAAAATTAACAAACACATGTAAACTGTCCAGATAAATGACTTGTCGCATTAGTTTTCATCAAGATGATATAGATGGATACTGGTTTATATAGTTAATGGATAATTTAAGCAGATAATAAAGTTATTAGTCTTTTGTTTGTTCGTAGGAAAGATTGGGACATTTGAAGCGACAATGTCAGCCCCATGTGACAGAGGCAGCAAAGACGTCGGTAGAAGGTATATGTACAAAGTTGTACAACATGTCGTGTGATTCAGCAAAGAAAATCAAAGATAGACATTGGGAGATTTTAAAGGAGTTTAACATACATGGTAATATTTGTATTAAAATTGCTTTGTCAATGAAATAAATTTTTTAACTTATGTGTCAAAAAAGCAATATGCATTCCATTTGCCAATTTTACATTTTAATCATTATTTGAGTCTTTCTGCATGTTTAATATTCATGAGGTAATGCGATGTATCCTTGATGGAATTTTCTTAACAAAACTAAAACTTTTACAAATTACTTAAGATGCAAGAGACTGGTCAAAATGATTGTACTAAAAATGTTTTGCCAAAGTGACTAATACTGTTTACAGTTAGAAACAATCAATGCGTTAATAACGACTATTAAATTACAGAAATCCCCCAGCCTCCAGAGCCAGTTAGCCGGCGGAAAGTTTTTTGTTACCCAATTCAGATGATTGTACCAACACCTCGGCTATCACTTGTGGAGATGAGCAGCGAAAATGAAGTGCACACCCTTAAATATCGTGGGGAGTCGATGAAGTTAAACAGCTCTCATTTCTACAAACTTGTGAGTTAATTTCTCCATCTATTAATAAAGTAACATTTGGTCTAAAATAAACTTGGTATGCATATAAATATATCTACTATAAAATTGTTGTCTTTTGTAGGCATTTGTGGTATAGTATTGTTCATACAAAGGTCAAGGATGTGATGTTAGTGGACAGGCCAAAGTGATACTTTTCAACAAAACTGTTAAAACGATATTAATTGCATCAGATTGTTGAAAGAAGATATATTTGTGTTGAGATATAGACAAGAAGATGATAGATACAATGTAATAATTTCTTGCTTTGTGGAAGTTGGTGAATCAACTCAGAGAATGTTGTTTCTTTAATGTTTTATTAGTCACAAAAAGTTGTGTGTTTTACACATTTTATAACATAATTAAAAAAAATTCATACATTTCCAGGAACAACTTTATAAGATCTCTTGCCGTGATGACCCCAGATTTGACCATTACTTGGCTAGAGTTTGGACTTTGCTGAGACGTTATCATGTAAGTAAATTAGTTTCATTGTATTTGTTGCTCATACGACATATAAATTTTGGCACTTAAAAAATAAATTTGCATGCTGTTAATTAGCAGTGTTTACATAGTAGCCAACATATTTACAAAATGAGAGCATTTGGCAGTTAAATTTAAGACATTTGAGTCAAATTTGGCTCCATTCACACCATATGACATGCTTTTTGTAAATTTGGGTGTATTTTTTTAAGGGGTACTTTTCAGTTCTTTCCTCTCTTTAACTGTACAAATAGCTTTGCTAGTGTTTGAGCAATAAAACACAGAACAGAAATCAGAAAAAAATATCATATTCAAATAACTTTAACTAACAATGTCTGTCATCAAGGACCGTGCATTCATTGAAAAAAAACTTTGGTTTCAATATCCTAGAAGTCACCATCTTTCATGTTTATCTTTATTTTTTGGTCATGTATGAATCAGCTGCTTTACTATTCCAGTAACTATTTAATAATAAATGAATAGATATATCTTTATCAATACAATTACTAACTGTTAAATATAGAATGTGAATATTCACTTTTCTTCATTACACAATGTACTGCCAATAGCAAAAAATCATGTGAATTTGGGAATAACTATCTCCTTATTGGTGAATTCTGTCATATTTTTATTACTTTTTCACATCATTGTATTGTTCGACTGATATTGACTTTGGTATAGTTAGATTGAAATTTTGATACAAAAACTTTAAACATAATCAAACACATTTGGCAAAATTTTGTAAATTCTTAAAAAATCTATATGATTTAAAGTATGTCTCATGAAATTTAAGCAACTCTGGTACCAACAAAACTCTTGCCTGTTGTCTATGGAGATTGTAAATATCATTTCCATGGTAGCACATATTGATGTTGATGAATTAAACCTTTCCTATATTAACTCTTACTTATTTATATGAAGTTTTTGTTTGAATATTTACCATGATTTTATGCCATTGAGGGCTTGCAGACGATAGTTAACGTAACCTCTCTTCCCTGGGATCCTGGAAGGTTAACCAGTACTTGGGCACACCCATCTCATCAAGTAATTGTTAACTTTTCCACTTGACTCAGCGAGACAAATTACATTGAGACACAATGTTTATATCAATCATCATTGAGTCTGTGGCTGGGCGGGGATTCAAACTTGCGACCCCAGGATTGATAACCAAATATTTAGACATGCCACCAACTAATTCACCAGACCCAGTATTAATCAGAAATAAGAGAAAGCAATATTTATTTTGTAGTATTTTTTTTTTGTGTGTGTTTTTTAACCTTTTCACAAACACTCAATTCGTTTTGACTGACCAGGTGGTTTCATGCTCAGGTTGTTAAGTAAAAACATTTCTTCTTTCCCTCCATTAGATATGTCACAGTTACTAATGGTTTCCAGCTTTGAGCTAAATGTTGATATGAAATAACCGGTTACATTATACGGTGTACAACCACTTTATCTTGCCACTTGTAATGCCAGGTTATTTTTTTCACAGATAACATGTTAAGTAAAGATTTTTCACTAGCCTTTTATTACTTATATTTATTTAGACAACATTTGGTATCCTGCCAAACGAAGGTCTCAGTCTTCAGGGGGCGCTGCCACTGTCTGTGTTTGAATGTCTTCATCGTATGTTTGGTGTGACATTTGAGTGTTTTGCTTCCCCACTGAACTGTTACTTCAGGCAGTACTGCTCAGCATTTCCAGACACAGACGGAGTTTTCGGTTCCCGTGGGTAAGTCGTCTGATTTCTTGGTGGGTAATGATGGCATGTGAAATGTAAATATATTGTTGGCAAAACCAGAATAACATTTATATCTGGTGCATTGGTAAAATGAATTGTAAATGTAATACAATGTTTAATGTGAATTGAAAAGAAAAAAAAAAGTAATGCTTTTATTTGCTGAGGAAAACAACTAAACTAGTGAACCTGGCATCAATGTTGGTTTTTAATTTTGTGACAAGCTGACTCCTTCAGACTACAGTTATTAAACTATTACATTTATCATGAAACTTATTATGGGGACAGTTAATGGAAAGAGAGTGACTGTTTGAACAGGGTGAAGTGATTTGGTTTATGTCCACTGGAATGGAAGATGGACCTGTTCTGACACAGACAAGGAGGAAATAATCATGCTGAGCTATCATCCAGTCACTTTTGTTTATTATCTTTTTGTGATGTACTGTAGTCTGTAAAAAGTTAGGGAGGTGTGGGTTTTGAGGAAAAAATATGATGTCTGTTTAAATCATAAATACTGATTCCCTGAAACAAACTTATTATCTGGAAACAATATATGTTTAAACATATCTACCACTGTCGCATTTAATCTTGTAAAAAGATGGAGGTCTGTAAACATGATTTCCAATAAAATATTTTTAAAGATATAAGTTGCTCTGTCATATTGGCAATGAGGCTGATTGATTGCATCAAATTATATCTGTACAATTTACATGTGGTCACTGAATTTGATGACATATTGTTTACAACACTTTGTGAGTCATTAATAATGACACCTTTACGGTACGCCGATAATTAGTGAAGTGTCTTAAACACACTGTGAAAACAATATTATGTCAACAATTATAATATCGAGTCAAATATTCAATTAAAGGTGTGAAATGATCAAACGGGAACTAAAACTGGAAAAGAGCAATATAGGAATATATATAGGGGAAAGTTTGGAATGACCAGAATATCGTCTTGAGTGAAGTTGACATTATGAGTTTCACTGTATTATATACAACTTAGCATAATGTGAATGTTTTTCAGACCTATTTTAAAGTTTTACCCTATCAGTGGATCATTTGAAGCCAACCCGCCATTCTGTGAAGAGTTGATGGAGGCTATGGTGGACCATTTTGAGGTAGCACATCTTTCTAAACAGCCTAAACTATTTTGATTACCACTTGTATTTTTCTGTTTAAAATACATTTGGAATTTAGATTTTCTTTTGCATTGTTTGGAGTTTTTATTTTGCTGTATATGAGACCATTTATCTCAACTTGTTTTGGATTTTTAAATAAAATATTAATTATAAGTACTTGCCAAATGAGCAAGTTTTCTCTTTAACTTAAATGATGTTACAAGTAGTACTGGTTTTCATTTTATTTATTTAACAATGTACAGCATATCTATACATTAACACTCTCTTAAAGGGCAGAATATCAATACATCAACAATCTCTTACAGGGCAGAATATCCATACATCAACAATCTATTAAAGGGTGGAATATCCATTCATCAACAATCTCTTACAGGGCAGAATATCCATACATCAACAATCTATTAAAGGGTGGAATATCCATTCATCAACAATCTCTTACAGGGCAGAATATCCATACATCAACAATCTATTAAAGGGTGGAATATCCATTCATCAACAATCTCTTAAAGGGCGGAATATCCATACAGCAAATAACCTATATCCATTCAGTGACAATCTATAAAAGGGCAGAATATCTATACATCAACAATCTATATATGGCAGAATATCCATTCATCAACACTCTATAAAGGGGTAGAATATCCATACATCAACAATATATAAAAAGGCAGAATATCCATTCATCAACAATCTTTAAAATGGTAGAATATCCATACATTAACAATCTATTAAAGGGCAGAATATCCATACATCAACATTTTATAAAAGGACAAAATATCCATTCAGCGACACTCTATAAAATGATAGAATATCCATACATCATCAATCTATGAAAGGGGAGAATATCCATACATAATGCTCTATAAAAGGACTGATTATCCATACATCAACTTCTATAAAAGGACAGAATATCCATACATCAACAATCTATAAAAGGGCAGAATATTCATACATCAACAAACTATTAAATGGCAGAATATCCATACTTCAACACTCTATAAAAGGACAGAATATCCATACATTAACAATCTATAAAAATGCAGAATATCCATACAGCAACACTCTATAAAAGGGCTGAATATCCATACAGCAACACTCTATAAAAGGGCTGAATATCCATACAGCAACACTATTAAAGGGCTGAATATCCATACAGCAACAATCTATAAAAGGTCAAAATATCCATACAGCAACACTCTATAAAAGGGCTGAATATCCATACATCAACAATATATAAAAGGGGAAAATATACATTCATCAATCTATAAAAGGGCAGAATATACATTCATCAACAATCTATAAAAAGGCTGAATGTTCATACAGCAACTATCTATATGTGGTAGAATATTCATACATCAACATTCTATAAAAGGACAGAATATCCGTACATCAAGAAATTATAAAAGGCCAGAATATCCATTCATCAACAATCTAGAAAATGGCAGAATATCCATACATCAAAAATCTATGTATGGCAGAAAATCCATATTTCAACAAACTAAAAAATGGCAAAATATCCGTACATCAACAATCTATAAAAGGGCAGAATATCCATTTTTCAACAATCTAGAAAATGGCAGAATATCCATACATCAAAAATCTATAAAAAAAAAAAAAGGCTGAATATCCATACATCAACAATCTATTAAAGGGCAAAATATACAACACAAAATGGTAGAATATCCATACATCAACAATCTATAAAAGGACAGAATATCCATACATCAACAATCTATTAAAGGGCAAAATATACAACACAAAATGGTAGAATATCTATTCATCAATAATCTATAAAAGGACAGAATATCCATACATCAACAATCTATATATGGCAGAATATCCATATTTCAGCACTCTATAAAAGGACATAATATATCCATACATCAACAATCTATAAAAGGGCAGAATATCCATACAGCAAAAATATATAAAAAAGCAGTCTATACATTCATCAACAATCTATAAAAGGGCAGAATAAACATTTGTCAACAATCTATAAAAGGGCTGAATATCCATACAGCAATCAATATATGGCAGAATATCCATACATCAACATTCTATAAAAGGACAGAATATCCGTATATCAACAATCTAAAAAAGGGCAGAATATTCATTCATCAACAATCTATAAAAGGGCAGAATATCAATACATCAATGATCTTTATATGGCAAACTATCCATATTTCAACACTCTATAAAAGGACAGAATATCCATACATCAACAAGCTATAAAGACAGAATATCCATACAGCAACACTCTATAAAAGGGCTGAACATCCAAACAGCAACAATCTATAAAATGGCAAATTAAACATTCATCAACAATCTATAAAAGGGCTGAATATCCATGCATCAACAATCTATAAAAGGGCAAAATATACATCCATCAACAATCTATAAAATGACTGAATTTTAATACATCAGTAATCTGTAACAGGCAGAATATTCATACATGTACATCAGCAATCTTTCTATTCGAATAAATGTTATGTTACAGGGCTTGTTGGGCGAGTCAAAAGAGCCCTTATCGTTTATTGTGTTCATCCCTGAATGGAGGGACCCGCCTACCGAGGCACTCATAAGACTTGAATCCAGTCCTTTTAAGCGAAAACAAGTGGTTTTACCGCCATTCGAGCATGAATATCGTCATGGATTCCAGCATTTGTGTTCAAAGTAAGTTTGTAACATTTTTTAAAGTTTACCAAACCCAAATGCTCATAACAATCTATTCTGATGGTCTGTGTTTGTCAGTCAATTAACTTTGTGTAATTTCTGTTGTTTGTATTTTTCATTGGATCTTCATCAAAGCATAAAACTTTGTATAAGTTTTGGACTGCAGCTTCAACTGTTTTTCAGGCAATGACGTGAAACTGTCTATACATGGTCGGCAAATGCTAGATGCAAATTTTGAGATGCTTAATCAATACAGAGTTATTGCCAATGCACTTAATATCCTGTGGAACGATCTATTTCTACAGTTTTCAGGAGAATTATTTGAAACTTTGCATACATGCTCAACATCAAGTGTAGATGTGCATGAAACATTTTTTGTGACCCTGACTTTACCTATTCCATGCAGAGTTATTGCCCTTACACTCTTTAAAATTGCTTTATTTACCATAATTGTATTACAATTCTTGTTGAGCGAACTACTTCCACATTTTTCAAGTGATTGACGTGAAACTTCGTATCAACTTCAAATATATGCTAGACACAAATATTTAAACACCCACAGACACCCACCTTCAGTCACATTATTGCTCACTGTGGAGGTAGTGTTGCGGGGTAATAATCGACTTCAGTGATAAATCAAGTAGATGTCTGCTGGGCTCTGAATCACCATAAACTGCCTTGTATGCACTCCAGCATCTGCATCTTTCATTGGATCTATACCAAACTTTGTTCAATATTTTATTTGCCTATTGTAAAGTTGGAATTACAATCTTTTAGTGTTGTAAACATTCAATGTAAACATTAGATTCAGGGTATTTACACAATATTTCAAACAATAACACCGTTTACAAATTTCTGAGATAAGCGCTTTTACAATTCAATTTATATAAATATCATACCAGAACGGTCCCTCTATTATTAAAAACATATGATTGCTAGTTGTTTAAATGCTAAGAACAATAGAACAACCATGTATTAGAAATATATACCAGATTGACTGTTGTGTTCAGAACACAAATGCCTGGTTTCATATGTATGAACATGGTAATTATAACAATTGTTAGGTAAATTTCAGTGTCTATTCTAGGAATAAAAAAAGTAGGGGGGAATTTTCCTCTACGGTAGAAAAATTTTGGGTATTTTCACACAAAAAATTGGGGATTGTACGTTTTAAGTTAAACTTGTAAAGCTAAAAAGTCTTAATCATGCATACAAAGATAATCAGTTGTTCCCCGCTAGTTAACTTGTTGCTATCAGGTTCTGACACACTGGAAATGAGTAGGCAGAGATGTGTTTTGGTTTTACTCCCTTAACTAAAAAACAAAAGCAAGAATGGTAAGAAAATGATTTAGTTAGATAGTCATTGTTTCATGAGAACAGAAGAGTACACAAACCCTAAGTCTCTGGTTTCAATAAATGAGAATGCATGTTTGTGAGTGGTAATGACAGAAATTTAACTAATAAGCCATTCTGACCTGTGTATTTTCAACTTTGTATTGATGCTCATAATGGCATAAGATTGGCACAGAAGAATATCTTGGCTTTAATAATAATGTTATGCATTATTTTGTTTGGTTTAATATTTTATCTATTACAGAATAAGTGCATATATATTTAATGTTTTTTTTATGTGAATGAATCTGATTAGGTTTTCTTACAGCGCTCAATTGATAGAACTTATTTGAAAGCATTTGTTTAATATTAATTTTAAAGGCATATCACATGCAACATCTGATAAGACTATGGGGAGAAGCTTGACCCAAACAAACCTAAGGTTTGGTGAATAAATGGATCAGTATTAATTGACGATTGAAAGTTTTAAAAATGATATTGTTTTCTTTAGAGATGATATGAACTTCAAGGCTGTTCACGGTACCATGGTGGTGTTTCTCCAGAATGATGCTGGTTACCAGAAATGGGGACCAACTACAGAACGCGTTAAGGAACTTCTCCTGGCAGCTAGACCGAGGGAATCCTTACCATAGAAACTGTTACTATGGAAACCATACCATACCCAGCAACTACTTACCATGGCAACATTGCATATACAGAGTTTATCCACAGGTGCCACACCTATACTTCACCAGTAGACACTTTTAAAAGCCATTATTGTAAATAAAACATAAATTATTTTTCTTTCATACATCATATCATTGATAGATGTTTTGGTTGTACAGAGATATAGATGGAGTTGATGTAAATGCTGATTATCTACTTTATACATATGAAACATTATCTAATGTTTAAAATAGTTCAAGTTATATCAATATTTTTTAGTTTTCTTGCAGAAATGATAGGACAATACTTTTTAATTGCCTTTACAATGAAATTGTTGGAAGAAATATTCACAGATGATGTTATAGCATGTATGGGCAGATACCTCTGCTAATACATGGAGAATAAATTATAGCTTTGTGTAGCGCTGCAGAATATTAGTTTAATACAAAGCCCTAATTTTGAGGTTATTTTAATTTTTAACACTCATTTGTTATATATCTTCATGTATTAGGAACAAGACATTTTGGTTTTCATCCAGTGCTTTTAATGTTGTGCATTTATTAGATTTTGTCAGTATATGTACGTATTTAATACACATATGACCAGAATACATAAGTCCAACTGTCTTGGCTGTACGTTCACACATTTCAGTCAATCATTCAATCATACATTTGCATTCAAGCTTAAAATTTCATTTGTTTTAATTATCATAAGATATTAAAATAGTAGAAATGAACAAGATAACAACTTATTTCACTTACAGAAACAATTGAATCATGACAAAACACCTGAAAATGAAACTTAATTTATTTAAAAATTCAAATTTAATGATTAAACAGAAATTGAAATAAGAACTTGCTTGCACTTGCTAAAAATGCAAATTGGTAAACAAATTATTTCTAACCCAGTCAAAGAGGCAGCAACAAACAAAGATTTCACTTCAAACATTTCAAGTTGAATTTAAACCCCTTGCATTCCTTGAATTTTTTATAAATGAATTTAAAATTATTTTTTACCCGATATTCAATATACAGTAAAAGCAATGTTATATTATATATTTTACTCTAAGTAATAGGTTGGTATATATATATGTTAAAGTTTATAAATGGTGCTATTGATTTTCTGAAAAGTTCAAATTCCAAATATTCAACATTGTGTCTCTAAAATATTATGAAGTTGTCTTTGTTTAAGTTAAAATAACATTTTAAATTTTGATAATGCATGCATGATTACATCATTTCTATTAAGCACACAAAATTTACTTCATGTAGTGATGCATTAAAAGTTATTATGTCTCCCATCTCTCTGGCCCTCTACATTTTTGAAATTAAAAATGAAATTTGCTCTGACAGAAAGATCTGTATAAAATTTATATTCCTTTTCCGGTCAGATAATTTTCAGTCGAGTTACAGTCCCTTTTTGATGTTAAAATGTAGTATCTCGTCCTTGTTTCTCTAGAACCAACAGTTGGAATGCATTGAACCAGGAAATATAAGCCTGAGCCTAGCTTGGCATATCTTTTTTGCATTCCCGTTCATTGTTTTTTTGGCCGAGTTAAAGCCCTCTGAAATTTCCAAATAAAAAATCTTGCCAGTGCTTTTCTCCACAACCAATGATCATGTTTTGACAAAACTAGAACATTAACAATTATATTCACCATGTATATATAGTTGTATCCTCACAGGCTTCATAGCTCATTGAAATCTTGAAAAATAATTTTCACAATTTCAGTAGTGGGGGGAAAAAATTCATGTTAACTAATTATACCATTTATATTATCATTTTACCATTCAAATTAGCTGTGCTGTTTATATTAAACATCATGAACTGTTACATGAAACATGCTTGTAAATATCATTCTATTAACTATATGTTTTTTATACAGTGCATCATATGAAATCATTTGATACATGTGTATCAATAAAAATATCATTATTTACATTGTAAATATCAAATTTAAGTTGAATTACCATTCTATTGTTATGAATCAAATTTTTTATGAATTATATAGTGGGAAATATATTGTTGGAATACACATAGTAAACTTGGTAAGAGTTGAAATGATTGGTAGGTTTGTCTTCTGTCAGTTCTACATGTATTTAAAATTAGACTGAATATATAAAAAAATTGTTCTTGGCCCAGCTAGCTGTCTTATTGTCAGTCCTGGCATCGCCTGGCCACAATTTCTGACCATTGCCCGTGAACTTAGTACTACGGCCCTGGATCTCCCACCTCTGAATATGTGAGGAGGTAGTCAGTGGCTTAAGGAGGTAAGGTGTGTCTAATACTAATTACTGTCTAGTGGATCCCATGAACGATGATTAGGTGCAGGGACAGCCGAGATATTGTTGAAAAAAAAGGCACAAGACCCCATACAAACAAAAGATGACATACTTTCTATCCAATATCACCTTGGTGTTTTATGGCATCTACCTTTTTCTTAATTAAGTTTGTAAAAAAACACTATAATTTGAGTATAATTATATAAACTTGATCATTTCTAAACTACAAATAAAGAAAAAGTTATCAAAATAAATTTACCCATATTTTGAGACCTACGCCCTTGAAACTTTACATAGCCTTTATACTATGTGATGGAAATGACTTGATTTCAAGTTAAGATAAAAAAATTATAGATATAGACTTGGGTATTCCAAGTTTTGGAAAATTGGAAAGTATGGAATAACACTTATTAAAATTATGCCATTCTGGTGCATTCTCCTCACATCAACATTTAACAAACTAGTCCATCTCTGATGCTTTTTTTTGGTTGCCATTACTAGAAATTATAAATGCCATTTTAAACAATTTGTTATATTACCCTCTAAATATGCGCTTCCAATATTGGTAAAAAAGAAGAGAGTGATGGTTGGGATGAAATTTGGTGCCCTCTTGTTTTTCCAATTGGAGCGGTCAGTAGTAACTTACTGACCATTTGGTGTTTGTTTCTGATAATTAATTTTAATAGATACATGTGTTTTACATTATCTTTAATTGTTTATATTGAGAGTTATATAATTCTGCATGCTTTTGTTGATAATTGCGCTGGAAATACTTCGTCATTACCATGCTTTGTATGATCTGACACTTGTACATTGTCAAGGAGAAATTGTTCATTATGTGTCTGTTATGTAAAACCTCAGACACTAGTCGACATATTTAAACATATTTAACCAGAGAAACATTTTTCCGTTTTAAAGATATAATTTGTATTTTCATTTACAAATTTTAAGTGAAAATTTACAGAAGCTCTCTTGTATGGGTGGGTGGAAGGTAACACTAGAGTTGTGTAGAAATTATGGATTAAAAAATGTGTTATAAAACTAAAGAACTGTATTACATTTTATAATAGATACAGTAATGAGTATTTGATTTTTCCACCAAGTTGTCAATTAAATATTTATCTGAATATGTTTATGACTATTGTTTGTGTGTTTTGAATTGTAATATAATGATTTACATATTACAGAGAAAGAAAAAAATATTTTAAAGTTTATTTAGGTAAGATTTTGTTGGATGATGTTTGTACAGTTATTATGTATTTAAACGGGATTTTCCATTTGAGTTATCACAATTAAGGGTTATCCTTTTTGCGGGCGTCAACATTTTGAATCCATTTGATTTCTTTTGAAAAATGCCATTGGCATTTTGTCTGATTTTGTCGTGCATGTAAGATTATTTTAGTTTTGGCTTTATGAAATAATTTTTGTATTACTTGTGTGAACAAGTCGGATATATCAAACCCAGGTTTTACTTAATATTGGTAAAGGTATGAACATATGTCCATTGGTGATGTTTATTAAAGCTTTAACTTTTTAAGGTTGTTTTATTGTAAAGCATTGAGTGCAATGTTTTAAAATAAAACAATTGAATATTGACAGAGTTGTGTCCCTTTTATAAAATTATATCTGGGTTATACACAGAATGTTGAAAATACACTCTGGGAAAATATTTTAGTTTCAGTTGTACAATTTAAGTAACTTAAATGTTTTTAACAAACAGTCACCATGTTTAGATCGAAACACATTTTGTCTGTACTGTCACTGTTCACTTGCAATGTCTTTTTTGTTGACTGTCGGTTAACCCTTTACTCCATAGATACACGTTTTCCCGCACTTATCACAGAAGGCCTTTGAAAACAGTGCAAGAAGAGTTCGGATTGCTCGTACTTCCTGCATTGTTTTCCACTCTGTCACTTAATATAAACATAATTCACCCAATAATTCAAAAGCCTTTTATATAAGGTGTCCAAAGACGTCTATATGATTGAAGTAAAGGGTTAAGTGTGAATAGATAATTTTAGAGTGTTTGTTTACCTTTATTTGTAAGGCAGCTTTAACATTGTGTATTATATTAACTCATTATCATACTGTCCACATAGATGTATCTTTTCAAATATATATATTAGCATTTTGTTACTTTATATCTGTTTTGTTATTTAAGATATGTTGAGAGTATTGTATTCTGAGTCTATACTGTTTTCACAAATAATATGAAAAAAACCCAGAGACTTGGCAGGCTTATATCAATTCACTGAAATTTTGGGTGGTACCTTTAGTATTTCTTAAATAATAACTATTTTTACCTTTGTGTAAATTAAATGATTTTGGTACCAGTGTAAAGCTGATAAAAATGTTGACTCTTTCCAATTAACAGTTTTTTAATATTTTTAATATAATTTTGAGTTCGCTGGGATGAAGTCCAAGGAGAGCTATTGTCATGACCCCGGTGCTGGCATCAACGTCTGTAGACACCCCGGTAAAACTTTTAAGTTTAAGTTTCAGATATCTATGCAACCACTCATTGGATGTGAATGAAACTTAGCATGTGTGTTCACCATTATCGATGGGTCACACACAGACAAGAACCATAACTCTGGGTTGCATTTTTGCACAGTTATGGCCCTTTTTCGACAAAGACACCTAGGTTAAACTTTTGCTTTTCGTTGCGTTTAAGTTTAAGATATCTTTACAACAACTCATTGGATATGAATGAAACTACGCATGTGTGTTCACCATCATTGATGAGCACACAGAGACAAAAAACATAACTCTGGGTTGCATTTTGGCACAGTTATGGCCCTTTTTCGACCTTTATTTTTCAGGTTAAAAGTTTTTTATCAGGTAAAATATCTATGCAACCACACATTGATTGTGTGAATGGAATTTTGCATGTGTGAGACAAGAACCATAACTTTGGGATGCATTTTGGCACAGTTAAGGCCCTTTTTTCGACTTAATTTTTCAGGTTAAAGTTTTTTAGCAGATAAAATATCCATGTAACAACACATTGGATGTGAATGAAACTTTGCATGTGTGTTTACCATCATCGATGGAACACACAGAGACTAGAACCATAACTCTGGGATGCATTTTGGCACAGTTTTGGCCTTTTTTTACTTAATTTTTTAGGTTAAAGTTTTTTATCAGGTATAATATCTATGCAACCACACATTGGATGTGAATTAAACTTCCCATGTGTCTTCACTACATCAATGGAACACACAGAGACAGGAACCATAACTTAGGGTTGCATTTTGGCAGAGCTATGGCCCTTTTGAACTTAATTTTTCGTCTGTAGACACCCAGGTTAAACTTTTGCATTTAGTTGCCTTTAAAATTGTTGTATGCCTGCAATCTCAATCTTTGCATGGGTGGTGAGTTTTATCCCATCGGGCTTTGTTGTCTTCTGACAACTCTTGTTTTATTATTACGGGTTGGAAATTAAAAATGTTGGAAGTTTTACGAAATATTTATTTATTTAACAAAAATGGTTGTATTCTTACTTTAAAGAAAAGATTTTAACAACAGTATAAATTTATGTAAAAAGATAAAAAAAACAAGTTATCCTAGGGTGATGAAAATTTCATGCCAATAGTTAAAGAAGTTTTTCTTATTTCTTTAAAAGGACTGGAAGGGAGAAAATGAACACATGAAATGATTTAAGTGTAAAGATTCTTCATTTTTTCAAGTTTAACCACCAAAGTTACAATCAAGTTCTTCTTTTGATAACAAAATCAAAAAAAATATATATTGCTTGGTTCAGGAGTAGTTGTGTTTCAAAGATTTGGAAAAGTTAAATTTGCCACCCGTAATTTAGATCAGCAGTCACTTAGCTGTGTTGTCACCTGCATTCACTTATCTTTTTTATATGTCTCTAGAAAATCGCAACAATTTATACTCATAATCAAAGTTTATGTAAAATTCTTCAGAGTTTATTTTTGATCTTCATCAAATTAAAGTGTTGTAAACTTTAAGACAAATTTAACACGTAAATTCATGCCACCTGATTCTTAATTCCATTAAACCAAGTGTACTTCTGTTTAAAAATAGAAGAGTTGGTGCCATTCTGTTTGTTGTTTGTTAACTTGTATTAAAGATAAAATAAATTTTCATTTCTTTCCGAAAATAAAAATGTGTAAAATATAGTTGCAGTGTTTGGAAGATTGAAGCAGTTGCTGTGAACATCAGACATAAAGAATTGAATGTAAAACGTGTGGACACAAAATATTATAACATTTTTTCAATCATTTATTTTTATTACAAAGTGTCAATTTTTTCATTTAGTGCATGCCTGCTTCTGACAAGTTAAACACATTGTAATATCTGAAACTCTGAAGTTCTGCAGGTATCAAGGTTTTAGATTCATTCTGCATATTCATTTGTTGATGTATTTTTTTTAATCTATATGTTAATTTGTTGTTTTTGTACATGTAGAGTGTACCTGGAATCTTCCTTCCTGCTGGCGTTGAATAACCTATAATGTGTTGGTAAGCCGTAAAACCCTATTCATTCATTCATTCATTCATTCATTCATTCATTCAATCATTCATTCATTCATTCATTCATTCATTCATTCATATGTTTTTACCTCGAAAAGTGGTATCTGTTATGGCTTTTTGAAGGAAACATGAAAATTTTGTTATTTTTCTGCTGTAGGCGGCAGCAACTTTGACATTAACAATTCAGCAATAAGTTCCCTTGTTTAGCTCCGTTTCTCAAAAACTGTTCAACTTAAAGTCACAAAAATTGTTCATTATTTTGTAATGAGTAGTATTTCTCAAAACCATGCAGAATTTTTTTTGAATTACCTTGAATTTAATCTCTATCAATAATGAACATGGCCTACAAATTGTCCTTGTTGTTTTTGCATTCATCTCTGTTTAACAACACCAAACTGTGGGCTTTAAATGTGTAATGGATTTCTGGATGATCTTAACCTTTCTTGTTTAACATACAAATTTCTGATATTTATGCCACATCTTGTGATGAATTGTGTTGAACATAAAATCTGTAGATGTATAAATTACTAGGTACATGTACTTGTCTGATGCCAATACTGCCAAATATCTGTCTTGTTTAAGTGCACAATTTCTGTCATTTTGCAAATTTAGTCTGTTCTACAAATGATAGGAGTTGACTTATTTTACAGAATTTTACATGACATAACAGATTGGGTGTTTTGTTTTCCCTAAAAGATTTATACTGTTTGGCAGACAAACCCCATTTGATCTCAACATATATGTGTTAATCATTTCTGTAATAAAAGTCTCATAGTGGAAAAAAGATGCCTCATGAATTGTGGCATAATAGAGTTTTCACTATATTAATTTATTTTATATGCAGATTAAATTTGTATTATATATAATGCAATCTTTTGAAAATTAAGTTTATGTTTAATTTTATGGGTTGAAAAAGAGAAAAGAATTGTGTGGTTGTCAGTTGTCACAAAATCTGATAATTCATTGACAATTAATATCGCAAGATAAGCAGTTTGAATGTGGAGAAGTGTGAGGGTTTGCTCAACATTTTGCCAGAATAAAGTTCAGTGTCCTGAGAGTTTATCGAGAATGATTTATGAAGATCTGATTTAGTATATGATACAAACACTTAATTTTTTATTTTTCTGAACCTAAATTTTTCAGCTTTTTATCTCCTGGAATTTACATCAAACTTGATAAACATTATCAACATCAAGTGGACATGAACAAATTGTCATTGGTCTGCTCAGATTAATCTTTCTTCAGTTAATGCTCTTCCTTATTAATTTACAATATTACAAAAAAACTTTTGATGTAATACAACACATGTGCATGCTATTTCAATCACAGTATTCTCCAGGTGTATGTGTTGTACAATCGTGACATGGTTCTTGATTCTATTCATATATACTTCCATTATTTTCATTTTTAATACATAGTTTTTTAACTAAATTATTTTATATATATATAAAGACTTGTGTTTTTATGTATAAAAGTTTATTATGTTCCGTTACATGTTAGTGTCATTGTACAGAGATGTTTGAAAAAGTATAAAATGTGCAATAAATTATGATAGATCCTGAACAATATGTTTTCTTTTATTATCACAAACTCCAGATCCATCTTAGAGATGATTATTTTAGAATTAATAATGAAAGTAAACATCTGTAGTTACATTTGAACATCTCTCGTCCATGTGCGCTGCTTTACAAATAATCGTAACTAATTGGCCCTTTCTTAGAATTAGAGAGTGATTAGTGATTGATTGAGTAAAACCCAAAGTATTCCGAATATTAAATAACGAATAACACGAACATTATCTAGTTATTCATTTAAATAAGTGGTAACACGAATCTTATCTAGATTGCTAGTTAATATATGGCAGTTGCAGAGCAGTAAATAGGCAACTCTCTGCGTTAAGGTATTTATCATAACTGGAAACTTACCGTGTTAACTAGATAATTTTTGCTGTAGTTAACTAGATAAGTGAAGGCAGTAATTGGTACTAACAGTCATTTATTCTAGTTAAATTATTTATCTTAACTAGAAACTTATCTTGTTGGATAACTTGGTTAATAGATAATTTTTCACAAAAATTAAGTAGTTAACTAGAAACTAATCGTGTAAGTTAAGCGGATAACAGGTGGCAGAAATATGCCACCATATAAATAACATAATGGATTCGTTGGATGATAATTATCATGTTTTACTAAAAGATTGACAACGTTCTAAATGTTTACAAAGATCAACAACGTTCTATATAATTACAAAGATTGATAAAATTCTAAATTATTACAAAGATTGATAATATTTAAAGTATTTCGAAGGTTGATAATGTTCTAAATTATTTCAAAGATTGACAATGTTCTAAATTATTCAAAGAGCTACAACGTTCAAGACAATTACAAAGATTGATAACGTTCCAGACGATCACAATGATTGATAACGTTCCAGACGATTACAAAGACTTATAATGTTCCAGACAGTTATAAAGATTGAAAACGTTCCAGACGATCACAAAGATTGGTAACCTTCCAGACTATTACAAAGACTTATAATGTTCTAGACAGTTATAAAGATTGATAACATTCTAGACGATAAAAAGATTGATAACGTTCTAGATGATTAAAAAGATGGATAACGTTCTAGACGATTACAAAGATTGATAACGTTCTAGACAATTACAGCGATTGATAACGTTCTAGACAATTGCAAAGATTGATAACGTTCTAGACAATTACAACGATTGATAACGTTCTAGACGATTACAAAGATTGATAACGTTCTAGACAATTACAAAGATCGATAACGTTCTAGACGATTACAACGATTGATAACGTTCTAGACAATTACAAAAATTGATTACGTTCTAGACGATTACAAAGATGGATTACGTTCTAGACAATTATAAAGATGACTTACGGTCTAGACGATTAAAAAGATGGATAACGTTCTAGGCGATTACAAAGATTGATAATGTTCTAGACGATTACAAAGATGGATAAAGTTCTAGACGTTCTAGAAGATTACAAAGATTGATAACGTTCAAGACTATTAAAAAGATGGATAACGTTCTAGACGATTAAAAAGATGGATAACGTTCTAGACGATTACAAAGATTGATAACGTTCTAGACGATTACACAGATTGATAACGTTCTAGACGATCACAAAGATTGATAACGTTCTAGACAATTACAAAGATGGACAACGTTCTAGACGATTACAAAGATGGATTACATTCTAGACAATTATAAAGATGACTTACGGTCTAGAGGATTAAAAAGATGGATACCGTTCTGGACGATTACAAAGATTGATAACGTTCTAGACGATTACAACAATTGATAATGTTCTAAACGATTACAAAGATGGATAACGTTCTAGACGATTACAAAGATGGATAACGTTCTAGACAATTATAAAGATTAATTACGGTCTAGACGATTAAAAAGATGGATAACGTTCTAGGCGATTACAAAGATTGATAATGTTCTAGACGATTACAAAGATGGATAAAGTTCTAGACGTTCTAAAAGATTACAAAGATTGATAACGTTCTAAACGATTAAAAAGATGGATAACGTTCTAGACGATTAAAAAGATGGATAACTTTCTAGACAATTACAAAGATTGATAACGTTCTAGACAATCACAAAGATTGATAACGTTCTACACGATTACAAAGATTGATAACGTTCTAGACGATTACAAAGATGGATTACATTCTAGACAATTATAAAGATGACTTACGGTCTAGACAATTAAAAAGATGGATAACGTTCTAGACGATTACAAAGATTGATAACGTTCTAGACGATTACAACGATTGAAAATGTTCTAAACGATTACAAAGATTGATAACGTTCTAGACGATAACAAAGATTGATAACGTTCTAGACGATTACAAAGATTGATAACGTTCTAGACGATTATAAAGATGGATAACGTTTTACACAATTACAAATATGGATTACGTTCTAGACAATTATAAAGATAACTTACGGTCTAGACGATTAAAACGATAGATAACGTTCTAGGCGATTACAAAGATTGATAATGTTCGAGACGATTACAAAGACGTATAACGTTTTAGACGTTCTTGACGATTACAAAGATTGATAACGTTCTAGACGAATAAAAAGATGGATAACATTCTAGACGATTACAAAGATTGATAATGTTCTAGACGATTACAAAGATTGATAACGTTCTAGACAAATACAAACGTTCTAGACGATTACAAAGATTGATAACGTTCTAGACGATTACAAAGATGGATAACGTTCTACACGATTACAAATATGGATTACGTTCTAGACAATTATAAAGATGACTTACGGTCTAGAGGATTAAAAAGATTGATAACGTTCTAGGCGATTACAAAGATTGATAATGTTCTAGACGATCACAATGATTGATAATGTTCTAGACGATTACAAAGATTGATAATGTTCTAGACAATTATAAAGATTGATAACGTTCTAGGCGATTACAAAGATTGATAATGTTCTAGACGATTACAAAGACGGATAACGTTCTAGACGTTCTAGACGATTACAAAGATTGATAACGTTCTAGACGATTAAAAAGATGGATAACGTTTTAGACGATTACAAAGATTGATAACGTTTTAGACAATTTCAAAGATTGCTAACGTTCTAGACGATTACAAAGATGGATAACGTTCTAGGCGATTACAAAGATCGATAACGTTCTAGATGATAACACAGATTGATAACGTTCTAGACAATTACAAAGATTGATAACGTTCTAGACGATTACAAAGACGGATAACGTTCTAGACGTTCTAGACGATTAAAAAGATGGATAACGTTTTAGACGATTACAAAGATCGATAACGTTCTAGACAATTACAAAGATTGAAAACATTCTAGACGATTACAAAGATTGATCACGTTCTAGACGATTACAAAGATGGATAACGTTCTAGACGATTACAACGATTGATAACGTTCTATATGATTACACAGATTGATAACGTTCTAGACAATTACAAAGATTGATAACGTTCTAGACGATTAAAAAGATGGATAACGTTCTAGACGATTACAAAGATCAATAACGTTCTAGACGATTACAAAGATCGATAACGTTCTAGACGATTACAAAGATCAATAACGTTCTAGACGATTACAAAGATCGATAACGTTCTAGATGATTACACCGATTGATAACGTTCTTAACAATTTCAAAAATTGATAACGTTCTAGACGATTAAAAAGATGGATAACGTTCTAGACGATAACAAAGACCGATAACGTTCTAGAGGATTACAAAGATCGATAATCTTCTAGCTCTGAACGATTACCGGGTTCAATAAAGTTTTTTACGATTTTTAAGCCGAAAATATCCATAAGATGAATGGCCAAATAGAAATATGAATTGAAACAGGATAAAGACTTGAAAGGCACGAAATGTTCAGATATGTAAAAGTGATGATATCTTGTATGTATATTCATTATCGCTATATCCGTACGGAACAGCTATCTTAAAATTCAATTTTCTCAAGTCTAATAATTAAGCAGAAATTTACTTATTAAGTAAATTGTAAATTCATTCTGAAGTTTGTGCCAAACGTTTCATGCTAAATAATTGGTACTCGTGTTTACCTTCAAAATCATTTCAGTATTTGAGTATATACATTCTATGATCTAATTTATATGAGTTTTAAAATTGTTTGCATATGTGTATATGTGCATGCGTGTGCGCGCTCGTTCGCATTTTTTTTTCGCGAAAAGCTATGTATAAATTCAGTCAATAACAGGTATTCTTGTGCATTGTATTCAACGCTGTTAAATCACCGCTTTGTTTCACAAGATTATAAATAAAATTACTTAAAGAGGTATTAAAAGGCACCAGTTATACCTTGACTCGGTAACGCGGACAAACTTTCAACCGGGACTGGGTGCAAATATATACCATAGTTTCTGTACCAATCTCATCCAGAGTTGCTTGCTCTATTCCCCATTCACATCCTCGCTTTCAATGCTCTTGTTATATCACAGCTACTCAAACAGTACCTTTTTTAAATTAGATTTGTAAATTGTATTATTCTAGGATTCAATCTCGGACCAAACAACCAAACGGGGGACTTAGGATTTCTCTAAGATTCAATTGATATAAAGTCGAGAAGTGTTACCATATTTTATTTTCACAATATTTCATAATCAAGTATTCCCAAATTAAATCAAATCACTTAGTTTGTTTCAGTATAAGTGGAGCGCATGGTCATGTCCGTTGTGACTTCAACAGATAACTGTTATTGAAGCTAAAGATTCTCACGCAAGGAAGCGACCGAGGGCATATATAACCAAAACTTTGTTGCGTTTAAGTATGATAGCCACACACCCCTTTGGTGTACTAAAAACCAAACCAGGTACCCCATTGGTACCATGATAACAACAGGTACCCCATTGGTACCATAATAATATCGGGTACCCCCTTAGTACCAAATAAAAGCAGGTGCCCCTTTGACACCATAATACAACCAGGTAACAGCGCAACTTCGCCTACTTCCTGTTTCAATATAAAGTAGTCTTACATAAACGGGTGAGACAATGTAAGAACGCCTGGCCCTTATCGCTCTCTGGCCAGTTCTTACATGCTCCAAAAACCACTCCCAAAAAACTAATTTTAAGCCGCATGAGTCTCCTCCATATCAGAGATGACTGCTATGGTATGTTGAAAGACCCATGGGCATGCAAAAGAATGGATTTGAAATATGCCAATACATAAGTAATATTTCGTTATGCCCCCGATCGCATCCAAACGTAAGAATCTTCCGCAGACATGACAAAGAGAGATGAAAAGAAGAAAAGGAAAGAAAGCAAAAGAATAATGAAGCAAAATAGGAGATAGCAACTTTCATAGATACATAACTATAAAATATACAGTTCAAACTATTTGTCATTATTACGTTTGCCTAAGACAGTCACTTTGTAAGCTCTCGTTGTTTTCACTTGGAACTATATCAACGTCAGTTCGTTTCCGCCACTGCTGGCACATTTGAAAATGTAACATGTTAACACTGAATTGTTACTGTTAATCGTTTAAACTCGACGGTTCACAAACAACACCTGGACCAAAATGTTCATTGCCTGCTCAGTTCCGAAAACGAGATCGCCACATTTCGGACTGTTGTAGTGCGAAGCCTTTGTGTCTTTGAACGTGCCTCAAGTCCATGGTGTATAACATGTACTGAAATTAAATAACTGACCAACAGTTAACATGTTAATTCTGTATGCATAAAATAGAGGAGATTTTTAGAAGATTAATCTTTAAAATTAATCTCTATTATTTAACGGAAGTGTATATACATGTGTTCAGGCATGGATAGAAGCGCAAATAGCCATTGGAGAGATAGGCAAACAAAACATGAATTTTAAATTCATTTTAAGCTCGCCGGGACGAAGTCCAAGGAGAGCTATTGCCATGACCCCGGCGTCGTCGTCGTCGTCGGCGTCGTCGTCTGTAGACACCCAGGTTAAACTTTTGCGTTTAAGTTTAAGATATCTATGCAACCACTCATTGGATGTGAATAAAACTTCGCATGTGTGTTCACTATCATCAATGGAACACACACAGACAAGAACCATAACTCTGGATTGCATTTTGGCACAGTTATGACCCTTTTTCGACTAGACACCCAGGTTAAACTTTTGCGTTAAGTTGCGTTTAAGTTCAAGATATCTTTGCAACCACTTATTGAATATGAATGAAACTTCGCATGTGTGTTCACCATCATCAATGAAACGCACAGAGACAAGAACCATAAATAGGGGTTGCATTTTGGCAGAGTTATTGCCCTTTTTCGACTTATTTTTTTCAGGTTAAAGTTTTTTATCAGGTAACATATCCTTGCACCCACTCATTGAACATGAATGAAAATTCGCATATGTGTTAACCATCATCAATGGAACATACAGAAACAATAACCATAACTCGGGGTTGCATTTTGGCAAAGTTATGGTCCTTTCGGACTTAATTTTTCGTCTATAGACACCCTTTTAAACTTTTGCGTTTAGTTTTCGTGTTTGCCTCCTTTCTCAATATTCGCATGGGTGGTGAGTTTTATCCCATCAGCGAACTTAGTTGTCTTCTGACAACTCTTGTCCTGGTTTGGGAGTTGGCCCGCATTACACAGTCAATGACAATGCCGAACTACTTTGGTAAATTTGAATAATTCATATTGAATAATTTACCATTTCAAGTACTTTATTTTATGATTATATAAAACTTGGTCACAGGCATATTTCACTCGGCCTTAGTTTTCCTTCAAATACCGATTCAAGACACGTGACATGTGTTCCAATATCAACACAAACTAACTCAGAAAGCGCAGTGTTTTTTTTTATATAGATTAATGTCTACATTATACAACATATTTCGTTTAAACTTTAATGATAACTATTTAAACACATATATACCGCTTCAAAATATAGTTCAGACGAGACTCCCCCATCTTAGAACCTAACCCCCAAATCTCCCAAACTCGACTCTAAGTGTGTCCTCTCACTGCCTACCGTTTTTATTCCAGTCCATTTGCACTGTACAGTGACAGCTAAATAATATTTCTATTTTAGACCTGGTTACCGCTTTATATTCTTGACAGACCATCACTCATCATGTATGACCCATTACCCTTCAAAATATACTTAGCCAGGTTCGCCTTAATTTACTATTTGTACTGTCTCGTCTCAGGTATTAAGGTTCTAGGTTTATTCTGCATATCCATCTGTTGATGTTTTTTATTTGTATGTTAATTTGTATTTTTTTTTACATGTAGAGTAAACCTGGAATCGTCCTTCCTGTTGGCTTTGAATAACCTATAATGTGTTAGTACGCTGTAAAACCCCATTTATTCATTCAAGTGTGAAGATCTCCGTTTGTTGCGGATATGGTTGTGCTCGTGTACTGGTTGACCTTGCAGGACCCCTGGAAAGAGTAGTTATGTTAACTGACCGTCTGATAGCCGCCGATGACATAAAATGATATTAAATATTCAAACATCTATCTTAATTTCACATACAATCTAATCTGACCATTATTGATATATCAAATTATTTCGAGTTAAATATGAAGTAATTGTAAAATATGGAACACTTTGATATTACGAATACCCTTCAATGTTTGTACCCAGATGTATATATAGATCTACACCGTTGACAGTGGGTGACTGTTAACCATGTGGTCTCATACCAAACTAATTATTTAAACACACATTGTTTCTCGATACATTAAACGCAGTATTTAAAACATATGCCTACCTTAAACACATAATATATAAATATCAAATCGTCACCGTAGATGTGATCGCTCCACATTCAGATATAAATTCTTGTATTATATCTTTACACACATTTGTGTCAATATTTTGTTAAGGAATATACAGTGGAAACTAACCGTAACGGGATTAACGTGTAGCACAGAGGTTTTAAACAGGAACTTTAACTTGAAGTATCATAAAGATGTTAGAAACGCGATTTTAATGAATTATTAATACGGGTATCAATAGTTAACCCGGAGGGAGCATCCGTGCGTAAATGGATTCTAAAGGTAAACACTAAAACGTCTAAAATAAATTTGAATTTGATTCAATCTGTTTTTCAATTTCAATTTCGATTTAATATGTGTCTATTCGCCGTCCACAACGTTTAGTGCGTATATCTCTCACTTGATTTAAATTTGCTTTCTGGTTTTCATTTCTGATATATATCATCCATACTGTATACATAACTTAACTTGAAATTGTGTACCCAGGGTTATGGTTATTCGTTTAGTGTTTAATTTGTGATAACCAGGGATATGCAGGATTGGACGCTAATCGTAATAGGTAAACGACATAATTGTTAAATGCTTTTATTTTTTGACTAATGAGTGATTTCATCACGTTTTGGTCGTCTAAAAACACTAACATAAAATCCTAATTATTTTCCTTTCTAATTAAATTATATGAAAAAGAAATATAGATGCCTTATCTACGAAATCAGTCAGTTATAATACAAGTTTGATAATGAATCACAGTTTTACGGAAATGTTATAGTTATCTATATAGTTACATTGTCTGCTGCAAAGACGATAATTTGAGTTCAAAAAGTGAAATTTAGACTAAATATGAATGCACAACCTTTTTAGTTTTATAATGTACAACTAATCAATAGTTAGAAATAGCAACGGACCCGAGGGTTCTTCGGTGAAACAGTAGCCATGGGTTCGAGCTGAGCTGTGTCGGAATAGTGTTAGCGAGAAAGTTTGTAAATTACTATTAATAGCATAGAGAATCTTCTCAAATTCGAGTACAGTACATTCGTTTTGTGTCTTCCGCCATCAATTATATTATCCGACATAGTAATAATAAGTATGTTAAGAATTAATAATGATAATTAATAATAAAATCAATACAAAAATAATAACCAGGGTATTGTGATAAACCCGACAGCATACCCGCTTACAGTTCAAAGCTCATGGCAATAAATTTAATGTACCAAATTTGCAATAAATTGAATAAGAAACTCATGCACCTCTTATACGATATTTGTGTTCTCACAGATATCGTTCTCTGAATCGAATCTGACATTTGAGCAGGCTATATTTTATTTCGAGTTTGAATCGCGTAATCCTTTTTACAAACCGAATGGACCAAACCCACACAAGGGAGATCGTGCAGCGTACATTAGCATTGTATATATACACCACACTATTAGTTCAGACCTCTTTGTAATACAAGTAATAGTTCTACAATAACTCTAAATCTAGCAACTTTCCTTTGTAATGTTTCAGTACAACGAAAACGTGCTGTCTACGGGTTTCGAATCCTGAGTAGTATCCAATTCGTCGTCGGCTTTCTTTTATTCTTCTTTGCTACTTACTGCATCGAGATCCACGGAGGAGCGGCACATTATGGAATACCATACTACGCCGGCGGCCATATAACAGCTGTAGCGGTACGTAAGCTGATATTTTCACGTCAAAATGTGTGCTTACACGCGTGTCAGGTGTTGACCCCCCACCCAACTCCCCTCCCGAATTTTGATTTTAGAATTAGGTCTGATTTTCTTTTTTCGTTTTTTTTGTTTTCTTCTCTATGTTTGGAACATCAGAATTACGAGTATTACAATCAACAGGAAGAAGCCCTTAACGACAGTTCATTTTCATTTTTAGATTCACAGAAGTACAATTGTTTATTACGTACGGACAAGTTACGATAATTGACATCACACATTTTTTTTGGTTTGTGGTGGAAATCACAATTCATACATATTTATAAATCACAATTTATTTTTAATTTTGGTAAAACACAAGTGTCATACCTGATTAATGGAGCTCACCTTATTCTCGTTTTTTTAATATTTAATTAAATTATGTTTCCGTTTATGTATGATTCCCATTTTGTTGTATCCCATTTTTTACACCTTCACTATCAGCTGCACCTTGAATTACTCCAGCATGGCCATTTGCTACCACAGTAAAACCAAACCTCGTCCTTTTGTAGGAGATCTTTGAAGGAACAAGGCCATGTAAGTTCGTCAACATCTAATGAAGTTACAAGTGTATACCTCTATATAAGGGCATAAGTGACGTTAATAAACAGATCGTCAAAACTCCAAACATGAAAAATCATGGCGCTCACATATTAATCTGAACTGAGCTGTTCAAAGCTCTCTTAGCTTAAAGCTCCGTTAGGTGAAATGCTGTGTTAAATATCGTTAAAATTCAAAGTTTTCGTATTAAGTACAATGGGTTAGAGAAGCAGAATAAATTTTATTACGACTTCCAGTAGACTGTAACCTTGAAATACAACGAAACTGCATCTGCACGTGCCGTTAAGCTAACGGTGCTTTTAACACAATGGAGGAATGATCGTTTCTATAATAAAACTTTAATACGTATTCACTGATTATATCCACTTGCTTATGAGTAATTAATACTAGTTAATTTTATTTCCAGATTATCGTATTATCGATTGTTGGTGGTGCTGTTGCTTACATTGGCAGAACAGCCAAAACAGAAATATTGGCCACCAAAGACGTAAAGCCATCCGTAAGCCGTTAATTTCTTCTTTTTTTTTTAATGGGGTTTAATTTTGAACACATTTCAGGTTATATATGGCAAATCCAGTTTTACTGGTGGAGGAAGACCACAGACTGAGTAGAATCACCGTCCTTCCGCAAGTAACTGGCCACTTTCTCACATAAAGTTTTTGGAGCGAGTGGGACTCGAACCTACTACCTTAGTGGTGAGAGGTGATCTTGAGACGGCGCTTTGTATTTTACTATGGATCCTCTGAAAGAAAGAAAATATAAATACCTAATGTCTATATTTAAATCTTAATTTCAAATTTTCTTGTTTTTAATTTTTTTATTATTTCATGATACATACATTTTACAAATATATTTGATATAATACATGCAGTTTAACATGAATGTATTCTTTGAAATAATGTTATACTAAGAAGAGAAGGGGGAAATAAAAGGAAAAGGGAAAAAAGACGTGGATAGAAGAAGGAAATTTTAAGATTTTTATTAGAATAAGTGCAGTTTATTCCATTTATTTTCATGTTGCGCCACTTTATCTTTTTTACTCGCTATTATTTTTTCTAAATTTTCATATTTTATAAAATTGTTGAACTTTGGAATTGTCTGTTCATACTTGTTTTTGAAAAGAAAATATTGTCCATAAACCAATATACAGTTTAATAAACTTGAATAACTGGTCTGGTCAAGATTCCCAAAAGAAATCATTGAATAATCCAAATCTATTTCAATAAGTTTTTCATTCAGATACACTTCAAGTTATGTCCTGAAACCTCTCGAAATAAATGTTTGTTTGTTTCAACATTATTTCAAAAATCGCATAAACTTGTATTATAAATATTACATTTATACAGAAATTCATTATTAGGTAAAATTCTCATTATGTATTTGTATTGGAATGCTCTTAATTTTGTATTTATTAAACATTGAAAGGGTAGATTATGTATACTTTTCCAATTTAGATTTGCTATTTCTTGTTCCCATTTAATATGCGATTTAATAGTTGGGTCGCTTTCAATATACTTTAACTGTTTATTATATAAATATTTATTTCAACTTTTCACATTGTCAATTTGTTCCATTAAGTTATTTTGTGTATTATTGTTTGGTATATTTTCATTCTTAAGTTTAGACTTCCATGAATTTGATATACTTTGAATAAGAGTATATTTGAGAAAATCCGATTTTTTTAAGTTGTGTACCATTTTTATATGCTGAAAAGTATAAAATACTTTTTGTCTATTGTCAAAGATTTGTTCATCATATTTAATTCCTTTGTCGAACCAAGGTTTATAGAAGAATGTTTTATTATTATTTTTGATGTTTGAATTATTCCATAGTATTTGTTTGTTTATATATTCAACATTTTCTTTAAAATTAATACTTGACCAATGATTGTATAATTTCTGATAAAAAGTTTGAGTCTATCTGAGTTGCATTATTTAAGTCATTTTTGATAATATTACATTCAAAATATTAATGGTCCTCCTATTTTTGCTAGTTGGCCCATGTATATATGCTTCCAATCACCTGTATTAGTCTGATTGATAATTCTTTTCACCCAACCTGCTTAAATTGACTTAATAAACATATTCAGATATCATTTTTAAGCCCCCATTTTCGTAATTTTGTATAACTGTCTTTCTACTTATTTTGTCTGGTTTGTTATCTCATAGAAAGTCAAACATGCTTTTATTTATAATATAAAAATGTTCTGTTGATGGATTTTCTAAAACAGTTAATTAATATATAAGTTTTGGTAATGCGAAGGTTTTAATCACTGCAATTTTCCCAATCATAGATAATTTATGTTTTCTCCATTTATTAAGACAGTAGCAAAATTCTTTAATTTTTGGGAGAAGATTTAATTCATGATACATCTGTTCATCATTTGTAAAGACAACTCCAAGAGTAACTTAACTCTCAGATGTCCATATATAATTTTTTTATTATTATTTTCTTTTATTAAATTTTCTTTATTAAGGTTGAAAAAGTTTTTTTTGATCCATCAATCATAAATGTTGCATCATCTGCAAATGCTGTGTTTTTTATTTCTCTATTGTAAATAGTAATACCTTTAATGTTTTTTATCCCTTTGTACCAATTTATATAACAATTTGATAGTTAATATAAACAAATAAGGTGATAATGGGCATCCTTGTCTTACACCTCTTTCTACTTTGAAAAATCTGACATGTATCCGTTATTAACTACACAACTTTGAGCATCGTTATAAAATAGTTTGATCCAATTAATAAAAGAATTACTGAAGTTAAAATATTTAAGAATTTTTTAAATAAAATGTGATCAATGCTGTCAAAGGCCTTTTCGAAATCAGCAAAAAGGGTTTAGTCAGGTTTATTTTTGATATTTATATTTTCGATTACTTCAAAAATAGTGCGAATATTTTGACCTATGAACCATCTTTTTAAAAAACCAGTTTGACTACCATTAATAAGTATAGATAAAACTTTCTTAATTCTATTTGCAATTGCTTTGGTTGTAATTTTTTAATCAATATTCAATAAACTTATTGGTCTCCAGTTATTTAAAGACGTTTGTTCTTTATCTTTCTTGGGAAGAAGAGATATTTTCCTTGTTTTTGCATTTCTGTTAAATATCCATTTACAAAAGAATAGTTTATAGAGTTAATATAGAATGTTTTGATCGTGTTCCAAAATATCTTATAGAATTCTGTTGTAAGTCCATCAGATCATGGAGATTTTCCATTATTCTTTGTGTTAAAGCAAGTGCACATTCTTCTTCATTTAAAATACCTTCACATTGTTTTTGCTCTTCATTTAATATAGTTTCTCTAATGTTTGGGAAAAAATCTTCATTATCATTTATCACTGTTTCTACTTTATTGTATAACTTACTGCAGCGTGGTCCAGTGGTAGAGCGCCCGCCTCGCATGCGGAAGGTTGTGGGTTCGAATCCTGGCCGGGTCATACCAAAGACTTTAAAAATGGTACTAGAAGCTTCCTTGCTTGGCGCTCAGCATTTAGAGTACAGTTCTAGGTCTGGTCTGCCCTGTGTCAGTATAATGTGACTGGGTGGGGTATCGTACCACGTCTCTGCGGCATGATACTCTAGTGTGACAGTGCTCAGAATACTGTCTCAAGTAGACACCGTCGCAATATGACTGAAAAATTGTTGAAAGCAACGCTAAACACCATACAGCAACAACTGTATCACTTTTCATAGTATCCTTTTGTTTCCTTTACAATGTCTTCAGATTGTGTTATTTTTCTATAATTTTTTATAAGTCTGTTAATAGTTTTACTCTCAGATCTTTTTTTTCTCCAAATTACTAAAGTATTTTGTATTTCTTTCGGCTCCTTCAACCCATTCTGCTTTTGCTCTTAATATAATTCCATTCGTTTGTGTTTCAATAATTTGATTTAACTCATATTTTTTTTAACTAATAATATCTGTGATTGTTTTATTATTTGGATGTTCAGTTAATTCTTTTTCTAAATTATCGATTTCATTTTTCAATTTTATTTCATTTTTTAATGTATTCTTTTCTTTATTTGACGTGTATATAATAGACTCATTCCTAATAGTACCTTTAATTAGTTGCCATAATGTATTTGGATAAGATTCTTTATCTATTTCTACTACTTCTTTTATAGCTTGTTTGACTTTATCCTGATATTCGTTAACTTATATAACACTATTGTTGAGTTTAAAATATCCTGGCCCACGTGGTTGTTTGTCAATAATAAGATTAAAATATCCGAACGAAAACCAGTTGTAATTTTACAAACTGTTATTGCATTTACTAAATTATTTGACACTAGAAAATAATCATGTCTACAAAATATTGTTGGTTTGTTGTTCGAATGCCAGGTACAGTGTTTAGTGCTTGGGTTTAATATTTTCCATAAGTCATTTATATAATTTTTTGTATTATATTGTTTATCTTATCCCTGTTTTTTTATTATAATTAACATTGCCATATTTTTTTTATCTAACTCAACATTCATTACTGTATTAAAGTCCCCTCCTTCTATCATGGTTTCACTATCATTTAAATTTATGAAATCTTCAATTCTTGCAAGAAAGTTTAAATTATATGATGAATTATTTGGTGCATATATATCTAAAAAATATATATTCGTTTTCATTAATTATTATTTTTAATGATTGCATTCTGCCTTCAGTTAAATCATTATATTCTTGGACTGAATACATAAAATTAGGATTAACAAGGATGCTCACACCAATACTTTTACTACTATTTCCGCTTAAAAATATATCCCCACCCCATTCTTTTCTCCAAATATCATAAGTTTGCTCCTGACAATGTAGTTCCTGTAGTAAGCAAATAAAGTATTCATTTAATTTAAGCCAGTAAAATAATTGTTTTCTTTTTGATGAATCACTTAAACCGTTTACATTAAAAGTACATACCTTAATACTCATTTAACGTTGAAGTAAAAACAAAGTTTGCAGATTGCTTTATAAATATCCAAAGATTGACAGTGAAAGTGAGAATAAGTATTTGAAGGTAGAGGAAAGAGGGACAAGTAGTACGATTTTGCATGCCAAAAACAATAAAGAAGAGAAGCTAATTTATAATTTAGCTATAACCAAAATCTATACAAATTTCAAATTTTCTGCTTTAAATATGCTTTCATCAGGAAAATAGAATATAGCAATATTTTTTTAAAACTAAGTCACATCAATTTTGTAAAGTCCTTACATTTTGTTCTTTATTTTTTTCAGATGGTTTTGTACATAATATTTATCCCAATTACCATTGTATTATGCGTCACTGGCACAACTTTAACTTCCATTTATGGAGTTACAGCATCAGACGACAAACTGTCATACCAAACGAACGATTACTTTAACAACGGCATGGCGGGATTACTTTTTGCTCTAGAACTTCTAGCATTAATATCAACCTTGTGTAGTATAGGTTTATGCTTTTGGTACGCCAAATATTTCGGGGTCACTATGAAGTTTCAGCAAGGTTACATCAAGAACACTGTGCAGGTGCGACCGAAAGATGGCGGACCTGATGAAAACGAGATTTATGTACTGCAAAAATGGCGCCAAACGATGGAAATGGATGTGAACTTTGATAGAATTCAGGAATATATGGATGCATCACGGAAACCGCAACAAAGTCAATAAGTGATACATACTTATATATCGAGGGCAAATTACCGGTTTGTGGAGTCGGAAGAGCTTTTCGTCTAGTGCTTTTTTGTTATATTGTTTAATGGGTTCGTTCTGCAAACTCTCAAGAGGAGAATGTTGATATGTATACCTTTAAATACTAATCGAACATAACTTGATGTCTAATTATAACATTTTAAATGGCATTTGAAATATATTGTGAACTTTACGCCACTTTTTGTGGAGTTATGGCCCTTCCATTATTGTAATAGTAGATCTTGTCAGCACTACTCATTCACTTCCAGTTTCATGTCAGTTCTACTGCCCCTAAACCTTGCAGCCAGCTTTGGACAGACATGCCAGAGTGTTTTTAATGAAATCCAGTTGTGCATATTGTCCTTGAGTTCCATTCCACCAATTTTTGGCAGAGTTATGGTCCTTTGATAATTTTAATTGTATATCTTGTCAGCTCCTTTACTTCTCACTGACTGCTTTTGACCAAAATTATGGCAGAGTTGTGACCTTCTGATTATTTTAATTGTAATTATTGCCATTCCTGCCGACTAGTTGATGATTCAATTGGCCACAATTTACACATAAATATTTGAGTTAGCCAGTTAAAAAACTTGTCAGAAAAATAATGGCTATTAAATGACTGTGTATTAGTAATGGTAGGTTAAGATCCAATAAAAAGTAGGATTCTAGAGTGCACAATAAATTATAATAGTAAAATTTGTGACAATTCAAGTGCAAGAACTCCCACCATTCACACATTATCCGATTTTGCCATTTTAAAACTTTGCCATATATCTTATGGTTATATACAGAACTACTAAGTTTGGTGAAGATCTAGTGGAGTTGCAATTACTAGAGTAAACACAACATATAAGTTAACAAAAAGTCATACAACAGATACAGTGAATGCTGTAGTACTAGTTATAGGATGTTTCATTAAGTGGATCTTTTATATGATTGTCATATATCTTACTCAACTTAGATGAGAAATTCAGGCACTTCAGTTTAGTAAAATAAGGCGTAAACATAAGTTGATCAACATGTATATTCTCTAACAATGAATACTTCCAACTGGTAACTTTACGGTGTGATATCATCATTACTATGCAAAATTAAATAAAAAATAATAATAAAAAACGCCATATACATTTTGGCAACCAAACGTAAGTGTTCCTGGTCTTCTCCGTTTGTCATATACAAACCCGCATTCTCCATAATGTTTGCGAGATAATTTGGTAGACAGAGAGAGCAATTTTATAATTTTGGCATTGCAAATGACCATTAAATATTACAACTAAGTTTTATTGTAAAGTTTTATTTGTTTACTTACAGTCACAAACATTCCTTCAAGTCATTTATATCATAATCTATATAATAATAACAGAACAAAAGAATACAGAAAAATCATTGTCATATATTAAATATACTTCTGTCCTTTTAAATGACACGTTTCTTCTCCAGTTGTCGGTCAGATTATACATCCTTCACACCATCAACATATTTTTTATCAACAATACTAATCTATAAAAATGAATCCAATAAAATAAACAATGTTTTACATATATATAAACCCACACCACTTGTCAAATAAATAAATCACTGCAAAGATTGTTATTTTGTCCACTTAACACAAGTGTTTACTATCTTCTCTGTTTGTGTTTCTTTGCAAATGCATCCAGGCCTTCATTTAACAAATTCACTGTTACGCCTTCAGAGCTGTCCACAAATATACACGTTACTCCTGAAACAGAAAACAAATAAGTTTAAGTGTGCTTTTTTCATTTGGATTAGACGAGGACTGATTAGCTCAGTCGGTAGAGCGTCTGACTATCAATCCAGGGGTAGTGAGTTCTAATCCCCACTCAGCAACAGTCTCCATGATGAATGATATACGACATTGCGTCTCGTTGTCATTTGTCTCTCACTGCTGATTCAATTGAGAAATTTATCAGTTACTTGCGGAGATCCGGTGTACATGAGTACTGGTTAATCTTTCAGGATCCCAGGAAACAATGGATAGGTTAACTGATCGTCTTATAGCCCTTGATAGCATAAAAATGATGTTAAATATTCATTCAATCAATCACTGGGATTAAATATAGGGTTAAATATCCTGAAATATTGAAATTTGCTGAAAGGTTTTATGTGATACATCTGGCATCTAGTTGTATTGGTGGACGGAGATCTCAGAATAAAAATCATGTACACAAGTAAGCTGCAGTTACTGGCAAACTTTCTCACATAATGATGTTGTTGGATTGTGTTTAGCGCTGCTTTCATCAATTTTTCAGTTATATCGCGATGGTGTCTACTTAAGCGCTGTCACACTGGAGTATCATACCGCAGACACATAGTATGATACCTCACCCAGTCACAATATATGGACACCGGGCTTACCAGACTTAGAACTTTTCTCTAAATGCTGAGCGTTAAGCGACGAAGCTTCTAGTACCATTTTTAAAGTCTTTGATATGACCCTTCTCACATAAACCTTTTAGAACCAAGCAGTGAGAGGTTAGCAGTTTTCGGAGACAGCAAATTTAGCCTCTCGGCCACCGATGACGCAAAACCAGGTAAGACATGTAGTAACACTGATGCTGATGATATTCCATTATTGGTCTGGTTTACTTGTTTCCATACCTATTTTTCTATTCAAAGGGAATATATCAGGAAAAAAAGATATAAATATCTTAACAATTATTAAAAAGGATAAAAAGCATCTCATTATCATTAAAAAATAAAATCTAAATGGCTTGGTATGTCAAATCCACCAAAACATGACAAAACTGATATTTAAATTTGATTGGTTCACTTGAAATGAAATCCTCATTCTAAAAACAGACAGCACTTAAATACTGCTTGATGTCATTCTTTCTAAGATGAACCAATTTTTACTACGCGTAGCCTGTATTAATGGTGGATTTACTCTTTAAAAATCCGGCATGCTCTCCAATAAACTCCTATAATTTATTAAAATTCGCCATATCTCTACTGAAAAAATGTGTGTGCTTGTTCAGATATTGTGTTACGCCCCTCTAAACTGAAATCCTGGATCTGCCCCTGTGCATAACAGATCAAATTAAAATCAAATTGAAATCACATGACTCATTTGATATATTGCACTTTTAAGCGGAAAATCTATTTTAGTCTAACCTAGGCGCAAGTTAGAAAATCATTTTTATAATATAATATTTTGGCATGTTTAAATACAAATCCTTTTGAAAATATGGGGTCAGTGAGTATATATAGGCATTATGTATTGCAAAAATATGTTTAAGCCAATTTTAAAAGTTTGAAAAATCCTGATTAATTCCCATTAAACAATCATTTATTTCAAGAACTGTGCATAGAACATACCTGTAATATAAAATTTGATCTATTCTTTTCTTCTGCAAATGTTCTAGTTTATTTTAAGAACTAGTAATTTGTTGTTTTTTATAATCTCCTATCCCGTATATTGCAGGATGAAGAGAATGGGGCTTTACATCATATATTCATTATAACTTATTTATAGCATCGAATCTTATTGGAAGACCTCAGGATAAATCGGAGTAAAACCTCCGACTTTCTGCAAGTAACTAGCAAACATTCCAAACATTAATCTTTGGATCAAACTGGGCATTAATCATTTACCTCAAAGATGAGAGGTATATAAACTTGAGACAAATTGACCACAGCAAACTCTCAGTGTATTAATCTGGTAACAAATTGTCAATACAAAAATACAAGACATATAAGACTACATTAATTAGGTATACAAGTTTTTATTATCTATCAAACATTACAAAGATTCGGCCAACACAAGTTTTTTGAAAACTTAATCTTCTTACCAAACAGCGATAGCCATGATATTGCACAAATATCCACATATTGCTAAATTTTGTCTTCTATCAGTAAATAATTTCCATTCCTCATTTTCACTAAATGGTTAAACACTTAATATAGGGAAGAATAAAAAGTTTCAATGCAAATTTTTAATGTTTACTATTTTAAGCTATATTCCCTTAAAATAATATCAGCTGAACCCAGTTCGCTCAGTTGGTAGCACACCTGACTATCAATCAAGGTCCTGAATTTGAGTACCCATCCAGCCACAGTCTCCGTGACGATTGACATACGTATGACAGTGCATCTCACTGTTGTTGTCTCTCATCGCTGATTAGAGTGAGAAAGTTATCAGTCACTTGCAGAGATAGGGTGTGCTCATGTACTGGTTAACCATCCAGGAGACCAGGAAAGAGTGGTTAGGTTAACTGATCACCATTTAGTCCTGGATGGCATAATAATTACACTTAACATTCAAACAACTAGGTATATCATCATTCACCAAACTTACCAAACGCTGACAAATCTTGTATGTTTCTGTATTCATCATCGAAGAACAGCATGTCTTCAAACGCAATACCACTGTTGTCTTTAAATCTACAAAATAAATTTGTGGTTTTATATAATATACAAATGAACACAACACATATGACATTTAAATAGA
This sequence comes from Panopea generosa, assembly GCA_029582155.1. Classification (NCBI taxonomy): domain Eukaryota; kingdom Metazoa; phylum Mollusca; class Bivalvia; order Adapedonta; family Hiatellidae; genus Panopea; species Panopea generosa. The sequence continues at coordinate 43,572,522 of CM055900.1, forward strand.
AGTTTGATAAAATATCATTCTACATTGATTATTCCACAGGAGCCCCAGGTACTAACCAGTTAAAGAAGAACTGCCATGTATATATACACAACTGACTGAATATTTTACAACTGAAAACAACAGAATTTAAATGGGGGTAATATAATATCATGTGCAGAACTGAAAACAAGGGAAAGTGATGACTACTTTGTTAGAATGCAAGGGTTGCTATTAATGGAAGGTAGGTGCTTATGAATGTCTCACTTCACAGTTATGCCCCTTTTTCCCCACAGTAACATGATTCTTACGCTAAAAAACAAGGCCTATGTAATTTGGTTTTTAAATATTTTCAAAATGGTTCATAGTAGTTGTGACTTCTTGCTGCAGATGAGTAGAGCAAAAGCTGGTATAGCATATACAGCAATAAGATATCACTGGTGTTAAAAAAGTGACTTTTATAGGATTTCAACATATACATGTATTTATGAGCATTTGAGGATTTATTCTTTTAAAAAATTTCAGGGTGTCACTGCACCCTCTTTTAAAAAACCTAACGTGGTCAACCTCCCAGTTTTTGTGCATTTTCATTTGGATTTACATTCCTGCTATGGAAAAAAACAACTTCTATATGGAATTCTTTTTTTATCATGGAAATCCTAGACCTTATTTTATATAGAACAAAGAACAAAATCCAACAGTGTAGTGAGACCTGAAGAATGTATGTCATATCATGGGCTGCAATCTTGAGTAAAGCATAAGTTAATTATACAATATGATTGAACAATAGTTTATTGTGAAACAAAAAAACTAGGCCCTAAAGTAAAGGAGATAATGCGATCTGGTATGTGGGTCACAGGACAGTAAATAGGTGATAGTGACCTAGTTTTGATAGGCGACACACTAACTAGAAGAACCCATAAACAATAATTATTTACTCATCAAGGCCTTTCAATAAAGTAGAAAGCTTAGAAAAAGATTTCATGGCATGTAGGTTGGAGGTCAAGATCACCTAACACACCTAATTCTTTCGAAGTACCTATGACCAAATTTGGTATTCCTAGATCTTACAATAAAGGAGATATGCTCTGGACAGTATTACATTAAGGAGATATGGTCTGGACAATGTTTTATTAAGGCGATATGCTCCGGACAATGTTTTATTAAGGAGATATGCTGCAGACAATGTTTTACTAAAGTGTAGAAACTGAATTGTTAACATTTCATTTAACTTACTTATTAAAATGTTTTGTTTTCGTTCCAGGATAAATTTCTTTGTATGAAAAATATTTGTCCCAATCAAAAAGTCTTATTAAGGCATTTCCTTCTTTGGGACATGATGTCCTGAAAAAGAAATGATAACAACATTAAGAATACTTACCTGTAAACACCCCCAAATAAACAGGGTAACAGAGGATGCAAATTCTGATTACATGTTCATGGTTTAGCTCAAAAGTTTATTTCATATTCCAGGCTTCCGACTGACCAAGTAATAAACAAAATGAAAAAAAAAATACTTATTTACTAATGGGCCCAAATTACTCACTTGGTAGACAGACCATCAATCCAGAGTTTGAAACCCTGTTTGGTCACAGTCTCAGTGATTATTGATATATGACATTGAGCCTCATTATCATTTGACTCCCACTGCTGATTCAGGATGGATGTGCTCAAGTACTGGCTAACCTTCCAAGATCCCAGGAAAGAGTGGTTAGACTAACTGGTTGTCTATTAGCCCTTGATGGCATAAAAATGACACGAAATATTAAAACAAACATTTTGGGTTTAAAATACATGTGGATAATTGTCTTCATGCTTTTGTCTAACTCTATAATAACTCCTGAAGCTGAACTAACCCCAGAACTAGGATAGTGATTAGAATCATAATAATGCTTTATGCATGACCATGTGCAAACTATATTTACCATACGGAAATTTTTAAAAAAAAAAACTATGTCAGGATATTTCAGAAGTTTAGAACATACACATGATAGTTTGTACAAAAGACATTATCTTTGCTGTTCCATAAACTGACTCAAACCTACACATGCAACAATTCCATTGCTGGTATATAATGGTTAGTTGCACATGTTGGTATAGACTGGGTAGATTACTAGATTATCAATATAAATACAAGGAATGAACTCTTTCTGTTGAACAGTTATGAAATATGAACATTGATTGATTGATTGAATAGTTAGCAACATTTTTATGCCATCGAGGAATAACAGACAATCAGTTAACATAACTACCGTTTCCTGGGATCCTGAAAGATTAATCAATACTCAAGCACACCTGATCTCCACAAGTAACTGATAACTTTCCCACTTGAATCAGTGGTGAGAGATGAATGATAATGAGACACAATGCCCTACATCAACCATGAAATATGAACAAACATGCTACAAGTAAAGTTTACATGACCCCCAACCCACCATTGCACACACACACACACACACACACCACAGACTCACCTTCATAAATGAATTTTACTCATCACACATACAGACAACTTTTAACATCAAGGACACCATAATTATATTCTTTTTAAGTATTTTTGATATGTCAAATAAAACAACTAGAAGTCCTATTTCTCCGATACATCGTGACAGTCACATTGAATGAAATACTTTACCTTGATGCTACTGCAATTTTGTACCCTTCTGAGTGAAGTCTAGACAAAACTTCAGGAACCTCAGGGAAATATTCAACATCTCTGCCATGGCGATCTGTCACTTTATCATTACTGAAAAGAAATAATATAGAACTCATAGGTAATACTTTCTATATTTAAGTGAAATATCATATTTATTTCATTGAGCGATCACAGAAAATTTATTCTTCTTTTTTTTTAATTTGTCTTATTTTTTATCCCAATTTATAAGACATGTCATTGACTTAGAACTACAAATATTTCTTGTCATAAGTCGCACAGCCATCAGTGAGTGTGGCAAGTTCAGTGGTTGCAAGTGAACCTGCAATATTGGCCTAAAATATAGCTATTTCTCAAATATAAAGAGTTTCATTTTTTATACGATTTTCAACAGAACAGTTCTCCAATAGTTGAAAATCAGGTATATTTCTGAAATTCGACTGTGTTTGGGGTACAAAGAGTGGGGCCAAACAGACCATATATCCCCAATTTTTGCAAATTTCCGGCAATTTGTTGCGTTTTATAGTTATTTCCGGTATTAGCACAGGCCTTGACCAAGAAAAATGCATTATAGGAAACACGTTTTTCACTAAAGCTAAAATTATTGCAGTTTAGGACTGTTTACCGATTCGTATTCATATTCTGTTGTAACAAGTATCAAAACCACTTACCATTTTTTAGTAAATGGTGGATCTACATGTGTGTCTACCCAAAATGGCCATAATGTATAATCTGAAATAAAATCATGAAAATGTAATATAGAATTTTTTAAGTGCGACCATGGCTACAGGGACTGTACTATGACAAATATTTTTTTACACTTATTTACATCATTTGTGAAACAAGCTTTTGAAACTTAGAAAAAAACACCCTCAAAGATTTCCTGGACCAGCACTTAGCATATGTGAATAAAGTGTTCTGCCTAAGACCACCACATATAGCCATGGCCGGGGATCCGTGACAGGACCACATACTCCAACATACTGTATAAGTGCTTCCCATGTTAATCACAATTTATAGTCTGTTCCATACATTTTATTGTTATGCTACTGTTGTAGATAATTGTGTACATGTTTGTAACAAGTAATGTCTAAACTACTTTCTACTAATTTATTTAAGCTTGATTGCCAAGTAAGCTAGAAGCTTATATGAATCACTTTCAAGTCTGGGTGGAACCAGTACTAAGTGTTGTTTTTGAGAGGTTAAGTGAAGCTGGGGACCAAACCAATAACCTCTAGCATGAGCAGCCAACATTTTATCAACTGCACTACTGCCCAGCCTTTTTACTATATATTGTAGGACAGCAATTTAGTGAGCGATTGATTTAATTGGATAAGGAGTACACCAACTATCTAGAATTCCAGCCAAATATCCCATGCACTTTCTTCTGCCATTCTAGCTGACAAGACAGTGGTCAGTTTGGCAGCAAACATAGAAAATTATATATATATCATTCTGAATTTTGTTAGATATTGAATTTGCTCAATAGCAAACTAACAAAACCTCAACTGAATGTGGGGTCTGTCTTCAGCAACATCGTTGTTACAGGAACTTTTGTATTACTGAAATTCTCAGAAATATAGGACAGGTGTATATCAATAATATACAGTAAATGCATCACCATATACAACCCTACTGAAACACAAACTCAGGGCCCTTAGTCTCAGTGGTATGAAAGACTAATATTCCCAATATACTTAGTCAATGTAATTTTCTTCTGATTCACTGTGACTACCAGAATCAACTTCAGTACTAGAATACTGACCTAGATCAAATACCACCAATTTTGGCTTGGCCCCATTATTCATTCTTGAAGAAGACAAATGTCTTGAGTTTGCCAACCCTGCAAAGATACAATTAAAATAATGACATTGTGATTGTATAATGCACATAATTACAACCAATGTATAAAATTAACTTTTATGTAGAAGCAACATGTGAAATAATCCATATAAAATGATAATTTCAATTGCTAAATATGGATATCAAATTGAAACGTTATATGGGAATGAAATGGCAATGTCCATTTCTTAATTGAAGCTACACATTGCCAAAAAAATTTTCTTCACATGTTTTCATTTTAAAGCATCTTTTGAACACACGTTTGGAGTAAAAATTATCACACACACATCATGCATTTTAATCAATATCATATCACAGAAACTGGAGACTGCCAAAAACTACTAGGCCAGCAATACAATAATGACACTTTTTTTCATCCTCTGATAGATCAAGATCTCCCATCATTTCAATGGTAATAATTAATAAAAGTAGTTCAACTGTAAAGGTTGATAAACACTATAATTAAAAAATAACTTTTTAAACTCATATTCCTGTAAAATCCAAGATATCAGACATTAAGAAATTTAATAAAGATATTTATAATTTAAGTCATCTACTGACAAATATTCACATGTTTAACTAAGGAATTATATAGAGAAGGAAAGGCAAATGATTGAGATTTTGTAAACGCTCACGTATTCATGCAAAATCTAGCAATATCTTTTTGGTTTTCAATTATCTTAACTTCCATTCATCTCATGAACATAAATCAAAATTCATACATTTCAGAATGAAATTCTCATCAAAACAATACCATTCCCAGCAATTTATGTTTAAAATTGTTGAAGTAGGCCTACTTTTGATTACAAAATGTGTATACTGCAGCTAAAATAACGACACTAATTTTTTTTCTCCATCAAATCTCAATATCTTTAATTCAAGATCATTTTGCATGGTCGAAAAATATATTTATACATCTAAGATTAGATACAACTAAAAGAAATCAGTTGCCTGTGAATAATGAAGTAATTGCCAAATAAATAATCATTTGTGCGCTATTTTATCGACATTTAGCCAAGAGATGCAAGTTTCCTATCCTTCTATACAAGTCCTTGGTTTATATACTGAAGAAAGCGCTACGACGATTTGAGCCTGAATTTATATTTATCTCGAATAATTGTTGATCATTTCTAAAAAACACCCAATACTGTTTCTTGATATGATTCACTAACATGACCGAAATTCTATCCCTCCCTTCCCTAAACACAACCGTCTGGTGATGCAATACGTATTATCGTATATAAGGTGATATGATACGAAAGTTGAGGCTCAGTACTGTCAAACACAATATTAAACTTACAATGCCGGAAGTTTACATTACTGGTTTGATTGATTAGTTAGATGGTTAGCGCATTCTTGGCGTGAACATGTTCAACCATATCTGCTTAACCGAGTGAACACGAACAAACACACAAAAACGCACGCACACAATAAATGAATAAATAAATGAATGAATGAATGAATGAATGAATGAATGAATGAATGAATGAATAAATAAATAAATAAATAAATAAATAAATAAATAAATAAATAAATAAATAAATAAATAAATAAATAAATAAATAAATAAATAAATAATAATAATGATAACAACCACACCCCTCAAAAAAGTAGATGTTATTAAAAAAACAAAACAACACCAAACAAAGCCATCCCCAGTCAAAGCCACACCACGCCTGTTTGCAGATGATTGCTTTTTTAACGCATCGTCAACTAACAACGGAATGCAGAGTCACTACAACATATCTAGACGCTCTTCACCAGCGGCAGACAGATTGGTGCATGTCCTTCAACCTAGACAAATGTGAGGTCATTAGGATCACACCAAGCAGCGGAAACCCATCGACGCTACTTCCACCATACATGCCACATAACTCGAACATGCCAAGAGTGCAAAATACCTGGGGGTACTGGTTGGTGCCCCCTCCCTTTCTTGGAATGTACATGTAATTGCGCTGACTCAGAAGTCCAATACCACTGCCTTTCTTCACAGTAACATACAACTTCCTGTCCCCAACACATTAAATACACATGCTACAAAACCTACGCCAGATCCCAATATGCGGCAACAGTATTCAACCCACACAAGGATATCAACATGGCAAAGCTGTGTAACGTGCACCGGGCGGATTATGCGCACAAATACTAATAACAATTTTCCTTGGGCTACTTGCCGTTTGGTTCAAGATAATTGATGAAATAATTATTCTCAAGTTATTCTCAAGTTATTTCATTTATGATTGTATGACAAGTGATTGATCAAATGATTCGTGCCTAAAAGAAGAATCACTTACAACTAACTAACACATATAAAACCAAATCACAAGGTTTCAAACTAATGTTTCAAACACTACTGGAACCACCATGCCCAGAACTGTTTTATAAATAAAACTCTTAACTTGAAACTCCGAGCTGCACTAAAGTCTCATACTTTAGTCTCAAACTGTAGCCCAGGACTTTGTAAACTTAATAAAACTTGTCCTGCAGCAATGTTTTGAGCCTGTCTCAACACCTGTTTGAAAGAACCAATGGCACCCAACAGACTGCGACCATATGCACTGTTCACAAGTTTCAGAGGGTTCTGCAACTCTGAGTTTAAAACTGCGCTTCTGAGAATCCTTCATTCACTTGTGACACTCGGTCCAAAGTCCCAGTACTGTCTTGTCAAATAATTGATTAATCAAAGTCTTCTTACAGTTTCTTCTCTGTCGAGATGTAACACCAGACTAACTCAAAGTACTTCTTGTTATTCTAAGGCTTTTAGTCCCTCCGCCAAGTGATCCCGGGGGTTTGCCCCGGGGGTTTGCCATAATAGAGTGTGGACTGTAAAAGGTATAATTTTGAGATTTTGATGGTATTGCTGTTCCGCCGCAGGACTGTTTCTAAGTTCCTAAAACTGTATAAATTAGGATATACCCTTCGGTTAATTAAACCTCTAGTGGATCTATCCTATCATGCCGAGGTAAAGAAATGGTATGATATTATTGGTTGTGATACTTGCCGCCGCACCTATATTATTTCCCTGTTGGTTGTGATACTTGCCGCCGCACCTAAATTATTTCCCTATTGGTTGTGATACTTGCCACCGCACCTATATTATTTCCCTGTTGGTTGTGATACTTGCCGCCGCACCTAAATTATTTCCCTGTTGGTTGTGATACTTGCCGCCGCACCTTAATTATTTCCCTATTGGTTGCTAGTATTGATTTGATGGGGATTGGGGGTTTCACGTTATGTGTGTGTATTTTTGTTGTTATAATACAGTTTTAAAAAAACACCAACACGTAAAAACCGTTAGTTAATTTTTTTGTTTATTTTTGTTGTTAAAATTTCAGATAAAAATGGAGGTTGCAAAAGCTTGGGAGTAGCGCCGGTGTAAGGAAGTATTTTGACCCCCATAGAATAATGACCCCCGGTCGTTATTATATAGAAAAAATGACTCCCCGGTCAATATTTTATATAGTATAATGAATCGCCGGCCATAATATTATGATCCCCCCCCCCCCCCCCCCCCCACATGAAGTAAAATAACCACACTTGCAATATACGTTTATTTTGTTGATAATACAGCAACGTCCTGCCAGGTAACATTACATTTGTAACAAAGTACAAAACAAAACTGTTGGTGATTGAGCAGTACATGCATTGTATTTACCTACTCTGTATTTACGGTTTCTTTTGTATCGTAGTGCCACTTGCGTTAAAATACATGTTTTGCTATCTTCCATAAATATGTTTAACATGAATATATAAATGCACAATTAAATGCATACTTTTATCTGATTTTTCTTTTATACATGTTCTGTCTATAACGTTGAACCAATTTTTATGAAAAAGCAATATGACCAACTGTGGGTGTCATAATAATACTTCAGACAAGACTTTGCGACACCTCAGATAAAGTTTTGAAAGTATTTATATTTGTATACCGTAATAGCACAGCTGTTCTGTATTCATTTTGTAGAAAATAACTACTACGAACATGCGGACAGTCAGGTTCTGAATTTGGTTCATCTTAGGAGGGTAGTGACTATACTCAAGATTAAAAATGTTCGCGTCTACATCAAGAGACAGTCCTTTCAAACCATCAACATTGTATCTCTCGTTTGTGAATTCTTTGACATAAACACTTGTTACACTTTTGTCTCTTTCCTTCAACAATTCTTCGTCCCTATGGCTATTGACCAAAGTTCCGTCCAAGATGTCGTCGCTTAAGAACCTATAGTACTTTGCTGAAATGATGTTCCGAATTCGAGAATTCGGCGGTCTTGAAAACTCCTCGCCCTCCATATCCAGAACTGGGACGAAATGGTCGCCTGTGTTATGGATGAAAACTGTCATTGAGTTGACACCCTCATCAGACAACGGTTTATATTCTAACCACTTCCAGTTATCTCCATACCTCGAACACACATAAACGATGGTTCGAGTTTTTGTTGCAAATGCGAGAATCTCAACTTCAGTTCCCCATGTATCATCATCAGTGGCCATCATTGACTGGTCGAGATAATGATCCACTGCATCACGCATAACACCTCTCATTAAATTCTCATTTTCTTTCATAAACTCAACAAGGACATATCGGAGGAATCTATGTATTGTTTGCACACCAAACACAATGTACCTGAATGTTCTTAACAGACAATTACCATCTCCACGCATGGAAACAGTACGTGTTGGTTTTGCGCCTCGCGATATGTACCTGTCCTGGCCAGTATTGTATGGATTCTTCACGTTCGAATGAAATACGTTGGGCATTTGTTCTTGTCAATCCTTATCCACAGGCTTGAATTGGAACGATTCATTGGCACTTTCTTTAATAACAGTTACATCACCGACATCAAATACCTTTCTCTTTTTAAGAGGGAGTTGACGCTCGTCCTTACCTTCTGTATTATCATTTTGCCCTTCACACCCTACATCATGCTTCGTTTCCATCGCAAACACTTTCTAAGAATCTCCTTCTGCTGCACTTCTATCATCTTCATCCTCGCCTGTCCTGTAAATCGTAAGTCTGCTTCTACTTACAGATGTCTTAAGTCCTAATAAGAAGTATGTTCCGTTCTCACTTACTTTTGTTACACGATATAATCCTTTCCACTTTGTTTCAAACTTCCCTCCTTTTCGAATTGTCTTTCGAGTGTTATGCACTAGAACCTGGTCACTGACACAAAACGTGTCTACCGATATGGAGATATGGAAGAATCATGATACTGTTTCTGTTTTGACTGTGCCGTTTTTATGTTTAATGGTACCTTTTCTCTTCTACATGCTAACTCTATGAAAGATTCACATCTTTGCCTGAGTAATGTTTCATAGTCCTGACTTTCACCTCCTTCCGTTTGTGGAATGTTTAATTCAATGGACAACCGAGCTTGTCTACCTTACACAAGATAAAAGTGTGTTTGCTTTGTGGACGCATGTTTTGACGTTCTGTACGCAAATAATACATAGGTAACTTTACATCCCAGTCATTATGGGCTGGGTTGACGTAGTGGATAAGCATGCTACATAAAGTTCTATTAAAACGTTCCATGTGACCCCCAGTCTGTGGATGAGGCGCTGATGCTATTCGGTGATCTATCCCAAATTGTTGACATATTCGGTTGTTCAGGTCGTTGCAAAATTCCCTTCCTTGGTCCGTTATCAGAACCGTCGGGCATACATGCGTAGCCATACATTTTGTGAAGACGCTCATAACCTGTTCAGTTGATTTGTCCGGAATTGCCTCTGCTTCTACCCATTTCATGAAATAGTCTGTAGTAACCACGATGAACTTGTTACCTGAAAAGCAGATTTGAAAAAAGTTTTTAACTTGAAACCGACTTCTACCAACAACATTTATTTCAGTATTATGCTCAAGATTCGTTCTTGCTAAGGTGCGCTAGATTTCCTATCCACAGTCAACATCACATTGATCTACACACGGCAATACAACCAGCCAGCCAGCCAGCCAGCCAGCCACCCATCTAGCCATGCATACACACATACATGCATGCATTCAGGCATACATACATGCATAAATACATGCATATAGCAAGCCAGCAAGCCAGTCAGCCAGCCCAGCCCATCCCAGCCCAGCCCAGCCCATCCCAGTCCAGTCCAGTCCAGTCCAGTCCAGTCCAGTCCAGTCCAGTCCAGTCCAGTCCAGTCCAGTCCAGTCCAGTCCAGCCCAGCCCAGCCCAGCCCAGCCCAGCCCAGCCCAGCCCAGCCCAGCCAGCCAGCCAGCCAGCCCAGCCATGCATACATGGTAACAAAACAATAGGGTGCGTCGGCGGTGGTGACGGAATGCTAAGGCACAAGTAACTTAAAGTGAGGGGTATTGGAGGTTAATGTGGGCGTTGGAGGGGAGGGTGGGGGTGGGGGGATGGGGTGGAGTATTGTAGATTGTTGCACTCTACACATCGTCTCATCTCCACCTACATATAATCTAAGATTCAAGTCAATACCTTGAATAGTTTATGAATTGTGTTCCGGACACAAAATATGACAGACAGATTTGACATTTGAACTCAATTGGTGACCTTGACCTTTGACCTACCCATCGCCACCTACCTATTTCCCAAGTTTAAAGTCAATACCTTGAATGATTATTAAGTTATGCTCCGTACACGAACTATGATGGACAGATTTGACCTTTGAGCTCAATTTGTGACCTTGACCTTTAACCTACGGACCCGGTTCACGTGTCCTGTATATCGTCTCATCGCCAGCTACCTAGATGCCAAGTCTGAAGTCATTACCTTGAATGGTTATTAAGTTATGCTACGGACACGAAATATGACGGACGGGCGGACGGACGGACGGACGGACGGACGGACGCACGCGCCATCACATAATACGTCCCGTTTTTCCAAAACGAGTGTATAAAAAGGAAATGACATTGAGATATCATGTAAATATTAACAAACCTGTACACTTAAATATTCATAATGGGTGCACTTTGGACAACTTTGATTGTTTCTTGATGTATTAAACATTCTCAGAATTAATCTGCTTAATCTAAGAAAATGAGTGGTTTTCATAATGGAGAAATGTACACAAAATGTAAGAGTAGTTACATGTTATGAAGCCAATTCAACAAGGAAGTCATACTTCCGAATATTTAGACATGTTTATTTTTTTTGAGTCTTTTAAGGACTATGGTCGGATCACATAGCATTCAGTTGTAATTCAAATGGATTTGGATAAGTATCATCATCAAAATTATGCACACCCTGCAGTCGATGTTTTTGTCTCCCAGCGATTTTTAACTGTTTCGAAACATAAAATTATTCTTAAACGGGCACCGGTTTCAGATCAGAAGTGAGCAGAAGTGTTTCTTGCCAGAATGTAATCAGTATATATATCCAAACAATGATCCCGATTGGCAACTTCTGATTAGTTTTTATGCTCGAAAACATGTGTACCGCTAACGAAGAATACCTTGAATGGCTGCACTACAGTTTGGGACAGAGATAAAACCCATATTTTGAAAACGCGCTACTGTTGCCACTACCTTTTCAAATATCCCATGTAACAGTTACTCTGTTAAATTTCGTTAAATTTCTTCCCATGTATTTGGCTTCTTCGCCTGTCCGTCTGCATTACCTTGATTTCTACTCTATTCATAGTAGCCTTTCCAGTGAAACCTTTCGGCAATTTTCTTCTATCTTAAAGAAGTATGACGATTGTCTAAATGTTTCAAGACACAGACCTTTTAAATGTAGTATGAATATGCCTTTGACTGGTTATAATGGCGATGTGTCGAATGTAAATCTTTCGTAATCATATAATATTAACTGGAAAAAAGTAAGGCAAGTTGATATAACATCCTATCGAAACATGCTCAATACATCCGAGGATTTGATAAAAGCACAAAATTGTCCGTTAACATAACCTGCTGAAATTAGTAATATGTATAAAATTTTAATCGAGGCTGTTGTTTCTTGCTCAGATAAGTGTTTCGCAAGACGAGATTTAAGCACTTTTTAAAACCGTATTGAAATTCAGAGTTAAAGTCATGTTATAAAAACGGAAAATCTGGATTCAAAAATGATAGACCAAGAGATCAATCACATTATTCTTATAAAAGTTATAAAACATCAAAATGAAAAACACAGGTATTTTGCCAATAAGTATTTAAAAAATCTTGATGAAGAAATTGATACAACCGCTGAACTTGATAAAGAAAATTTTTGGAAATTAGTGAATTCGCGAAGAAAACGGTCATCAAGTAGAGCATGCGCTATAATAAAATTCAATGGCGTAATGTATAGGGATAACGACAGTATTACAGAGCAATGGAAACAATATTTTGAATCGTTATATACCCCATCAATTGATAATAATTATGGTAATATTTGGAAAGCTTCTGTTGACGAAAAAATAAACTCTGTTATATCGCAGTCTAGATTTTGTATTGATGATGTCATTACTGTGTGAAAGGAAGAAGTCAGAACCTCAATTACATCGTGTAAACGCGGCAAAGCTAGTGGGATCGATAATGTTTCATACGAACACTATATTTTTGGCGGAAATATAGTTATTAATACATTAGCACATCTATATATAGCTATGCTGTCCCAAAGTTACATTCCACCAAACATGAACAAAGGCGTAATTATAACATTACATAAAGGCGGAGGTAAACGTAAGGATGATCCCAATAATTAAAGAGCAATCATATTAACTCCTACTGCTCTTAAACTATATGAAAATATACTTCTTTCACGTGCCAAACAAAAACTTCTTTCTAATTTAAATAACCAACAAGGGGGGGGGGGGGGGGGGGGGTCATGGAGGATTCGGATGTTTGACGACTTCCTTCGCACTTGAAGAATGTATTTTATATGGCAGGGAGCACAAGAGCAAGGTTTTTGTTTGCTTTTTAGATGCTCGTCAAGCTTTTGATAGGGTGTGGCATAATGGACGTATGCTCAAATTGTTTGATAGCTGCGTTACAAACTATATAGTTATGTCATTCTTTAATATGTATCGTAATATGCAAAGCTGCGTACGAAACCAAGGGTCGGTTTCTGAGTGGTTCAATGTTCTTCAAGGAACAAGACAAGGGGGTAAAAGCTCACCAATATTATATCTTCTTTTCACTGATGGTCTGATTAAAGACATAGAATGTAGCGATCTTTGGTTGTGTATTTTCAACTTGAAGGTTGGTACCCCTACCGTTGCGGATGATACGATTCTTGTATCGTATTTAAAGTCAGGTTTAGACAAAATGCTAGATATTTGCTACAAATATTCCACCAAATGGAGATATAATTACAATCAATTAAAATGTGCTATTGTTGTTTTTAATGAATCCAAACATAACTATGATAAAAACTGCAGGTCATGGAAACTAGGACTTAGTAACATTATTCATGAAACAGAAACTTATACACATCTAGGAATTATATGTGACAAATACATGTGTATTAGTGATCATGTTCGACAGTCAAATAATAAGTTATGTGGACTTTTTTAAGTCTTATTAATAGTGGCTTACATCCATGGTCTTAATCCCTTGACATCATTAACAATATACAAGTCAATCGTTATACCAAAATCACTATATGGTTGTGAATTATGGAATTCATTAACCAAATCAAATATTATACAACTAGAACGAGGACACAGATTCTGTATAAAATTTATCCAAAACATCCCACAATATGTAAATACGGATTTTGCTTTAAGCTCTATTGGTGTAATTTCAATTGAAATGGAAATCGACTACAGGAAGCTACAATTCTTTGGTCAATTATGCAGACTTCCGAATAAGTATACTGCTAAGCAGTTACTTGTTAATAGTCTGTTTAGATATCTTAGTGATGATAAACAAATATTAGGTTTTATTCCTGATATCTATACTTACCTATTCTTAAAATAGTCAAACTAAAAATTTCTTCTAAATTATATAAACTAGTATGTAGGATTTACAGTGATACACATACCGGTATTTAATAATTGCTTCAACTTACAAACTGTGACTACAAAGACAGGACTTGACCCTCTGATTGGACTACTTACTGTAGTGTTTAGATAAACAAATGTAGTTTTAGTCATGCCATGCCTATGTGATGATAATGGAATCTATTGCAAGGAATACAACAAACACAGCATTCTTTAATTATATTTATTCACAATCGTAAAATTTAATACAAATGGCATAACATGACATAACAAAGTACACACAGAGTGATTGGTTCAAACTGACATAAATTTATAATTTATAACTTATTGTATCTCTTTTAATTCAAGTTTGTAATGTATAAATCAATGAACATGTGTTTTTATAACGGATATCATAACACACAAAATCACAGGCTATCAGCACAGTGTTGCAATTATAAAACAAAAACTTATGTTAGAAGCATTTTAAAGAAACATTATTAAGAGAATGCTGAACACTTGTTTGTGGCCAGTACCTCATTTGTGTGTTTTCTAAACATAAACCACTTTTGTTTCAAGCCATCCTTACACAATGCCCATTATTTCTCAATATTGTATTTTTAATCTTCATGTAATAACATGGAATGACATGGAGTAAGTTTGATCATCGACACAACTGACCATAGTGTCTGTAACAGTTACTCATATTACAGTACCGTTTACTTTTAACCAATCAAACCTCTCCATTGTTCCCTCGTCAACTTAGCACTCAATCAGGTCGGTACCAGTCTACACTGATTCAACCACCGACTTAATCTGTTGAACCAGAGGTATTTTTTTACTTATAAAACTGGACACCATGATATACACTGTACAGTGTTGTAAATGGCCTAAACATATATAATTCTAAATGCTTTACAGGACTACAGTTAATGTTTCATAAAACTAAAATTACTCTTAGTTGATAAAGATACGAGGTTAAACGCCATTTTCAACATGCAACAGGTTATATATGGCATATCCAGTTTTACTGGTAGAAAATAGCCTCAGAATGAATCAGAGTAGAACCATTTTCTTTCTGCAAGTATTTAGCAACTTTTCTCACATGATGTTTTCGGATCGAATTTGGCTCGAACCCACAACTTCAACGACAAGAGGCAAGAGTTTGTTAGGTGACAGTGCCTTAGACTACTCAGTCGTGGAGCAACCCACAATATGCATCTATAAATATGCTTGTAAATAATTCATTTTACATGTCAGATGGGTAAGATAACATTGACTTACAACATGAGTGAAGTTAGTAGTTGATGGACTAGTACTTTATAAAACCCACATATGTGTACACTGGTTCATGTATGTATGAACTTTATGAAAAACGGATATGTGTACACTGGTTCATGTATGTATGAACTTTATAAAACCCGCATATGTATACATGTGTGTGTGTGTGTGTGTGTGTGTGTGTGTGTGTGTGCGCGCGCACGCAGTATGTATGTATACATGTGTGTACATATGCATGTATATATTAACTAAATAAATATCATGTATATTATAATACTTTGTTATATTGATTCATGTATATATAAACTAACCTAAACAAGTAAATTATAACCTAAATTTTTCATAATATCTATAAATTCTAATTACATATCTCCCAAAGGGAAGTAATAATATATATGTGGTAAATTAAATAAAAAGTCATCTCTTTTTCAAATTTTCTGGCCTTTTTAAAGACATTGGCTACAAAGACAGCAAATGTACAGAATCTTGAAAAAGATTTCCCTTTACTCGAATAAATAATTACACATATAGTATACGGGGAATACGAATTTACATGCATAATACTGCTGATCAATATGAACACAATAAGTCAGAAGACTAACCCTAATATTATGTGCAATGTTTAATTAATAAGTAAGTGAACCAAAAAGGGCATGTAATTGTTCTACTTGTTGAATTGGAAAATAAGAAAGAAGTGAGTACACAGTATGGGACAGAGGTGGGTGGGGTGTAGTGCAGTGGATAGAGTGGTAACCCTTATAAAAGTGATTGTAGGTTTGATCCCCAGCTTAACCCATTGGTCTCTCTAAACCAACATGACGTAATGGTTCTACTCAGGAACAGGACTTGAGAGCCCAGTCAAGCTAAAATAAATCAAGGGTCATAACTCTATCCAATATGGTAGTTTTAGAAAAATTGGTCTCAGATTTTATTGCTATGAAGACTTTGATAAAGTTTCATTAAGTTCATAGGAAAAATTAGATGTTAAAGTGTTCCTTACAAATGTTAACAAACATACAGCTCACTAGGGCATAGCCTCATTGTGTTTGGTGAGTGGAGTAACACGGAAAGTACTAACAAATACAAACACCCTATTGTGTATAATCAAATACAATGATTGCACAACTTGTATGCTCAAGCACTTCCGCTTGAAACTAAAAAAAATAGTCACTAAGTAAAATGCACTGTATATTAAATAGCTACATTTTCTGTCAGTTGGCAATGGTAGAAACCAACCAGTACCTAGATATTAGGCACTTGAAATTTCCAATAATACTTGTAAGCTTAGTATAATTGCTGAATATATACAAATAAATATTACAGTATAAATATGCATCTGTGATGTTTGTATATTAAACCTTGTCACTCATTAATTAACGAATAAATTGTAATATTTAAACATATATAGAATATATAAACTCAAAAATGAATGAATAACAAATTAAAAAGAGTGCACGACAGTTTATATAGGTCCCAAGCATGTTAAAAACAAAATCTCATTGGAATACATTAAAGGGAACTTAACTAAGCAAGTGGAATATGGTAACAGTAACCTATGTAGTTAAGTTCATGAATGAATGAATAAATGAATAGGGTTTTACGACATACCAACACATTATAGGTCATTCGATGCCAACAGGAAGGAAGATTCCAGGTTCACTCTACAGACAATAAAATAACATACAGATTAAAAAAAAAATACATCAACAAATGAATATATATGAACTTTGATACCTGCAGAACTGCAGAGTTTCAGCAAAGTACTTCCTACGACATGCATGAGCCACAGTGATCCTGTTTTTGCCATCAATCATATGGCTCTCTGAAACCGCACAGAGATTGGTAGTTTAACCACAATAGTGAACATGACAAAGTTATAAAATGATACTAATTCAGAGGTTTTTTACTCTTCTGCAGAGATTGACAGTGATTTATTCTTAACTGGAGCCACACTCAGTTTATGATTGATTTATTGAATATTTAGCATCATTTTTATGCCATCAATGGCTAACAGACAATCACTTAAACTAACAGCTGTTTCCTGGGATCCTGAAAGGTTAACCAGTACTCGAGCACACTCCATCTCGGCAAGTTACTGATAACTTTCTCCGCAAGTAACTGATAACTTTCTCACTTGAATCAGCAGTGTGAGACAAATGATAAAGAGACACAATATTATATATCCATCGTCAAGGAGACTGTTGCCGGGCGGGGATTCAAACTCACGACCCCTTGATTGATAGTCAGATGCATAACTGACTGAGCTAATTGGACCCGGCAGGCTCAGTTAAGTTCAACAGCTATTTCCAGCTACTTTGTCAGGAAACAAAAGTAATGGAGTGGAAACTGTTTTTCTATTTTTAATAATGGGGATTTTGACTCGGAACTGATTCCAAGTTTGCTTAACATATTTGAAACCTTTCCACAAAATATCATCAAATATCTTAAAGGTAACTTTAGTTAACTTAAGAAAGCTATAATCCTATTTTAAACAGCTGTGGTCTTCATCTGATATGAGCCAGGTATTATATAGAGAAGGAAAGGCAGCTGATTAAAATTATGTGAATGCTCACATATTCAAGCAAAATCTTGAGAAATCTCATTTTTAATTATCTAAACTTCCGTTCATTTTAGGAATACGTATCGAAATTCTTATTTTGTACAATAAAATTCTTAACAAAACAATATCCTTCCCAGTTATTTAAGTAATTCTGATTACAAATTTTGTATACTGCAGCTAAAAAACAACAAAATAAGTAGAAATTTTACTTAAAACTGCCATAATTTTAATTGAAGATCTTTTATGCATGATCAAACCATTAGAAAACATCTAAGGTAACATTTTATGTACAAGAAAGACATGAAATTGAATGATTAATTGGCCAAATAATCAATCTTTCGCACGTAATTTTATCAACATTTAATCAAAAGGTGAGTGTTCCAATCCTTCTATAAAGTTCCTGGATTTGAGTCGAAATAAAAAATAATCTCAAGTTTTCTTTTCATGTTAGGAACCTATCCACCACAGTTCACACAAATATTGTATTAAAAAATACAATTATTGAGCAGAAAGTACTGCCCTTCCACCAGTGCCAAGCATGAAAATCGCCGGACATCCACATTCTGCTACTCTCTATTCATCATGATGGATTGAGAGTATCAGAATTGACATCTGGGGGCATCTGACGATAGAAAACATAGTATGTCTTCTCTCAAAATGGGCAAATAAAATCATTATCCATTAACAAGGGACAGGTTTCACTAAACACCTCAAGCTGAGACTTTCCAGATTAAAAACTCTCAATTTCTCTAAATAATCACTTGAAATCATTGCACATTAAATGACCATACACATCTGAAGTTTGAACAAATCTGTACCTGTGATAAAAAATGTAAAAAGATCAATGTAAATGAAGTTTTAACATTGCAAAAATATGCGTTAAGGAAAATCTCAGATAAGTTGTTTAGTGAAACTGGGCATGGTAGAGTCAAATGACAAATATAACCGACCCTGTATGAAAGTTTACAATACATGATACATATAAATTAAAGTTTAAGTAAATAAATAGATAAATAAATAAATAAATAAACAAATTAACTCCTGACAAATATATGTCTAACATCCAAAAACTGCCAACAAAATTGAGTAAATTTTCAAACAACAAAACTCATTTCAATACAACAGAAATGAATTAGCATACAGATAAAAGTAGTTGAGCATTGTACACAAAATTCAGGATGACAAATACAACAACCCACAAACACGAAGTATACAATGTCATATAGGTGAATCTTACATGAATGTAGCATTTTATGTCTCAAAAACTCAACATGAAACTTCAGGTTTTAAAAGAAATGTGTTTGGCATACAAAACACTCCACTATTGATTGGAAACCAATTTTTTTAGTGAAAATTAAGTAAAAAAGGGGCCATAGCTCCTGTTAAAATTTTACCTATGATGACAGATATTGAAATTGATCTGTATTTTAAAATTATACAGGTACACAGAAAATTTTAACTAAATGCATAAATGCATTCAGAAGTTATTGATTGGAAACTAATTTCCAGATGGCTGAACAAATGGACGAACACATGGATAAACGAAGATACAGGGTTAACACTTAATGCCAGTTCACCGTTCTTTGTATGGCAGGGTCATAGAAATTGACTTATGACATGTTGAGCACATTATGGTACAAGAGGTCATCTTTCTTGGCATTTAAGAAGATAAATAATTAGTTTCACATAGTAGGGATTGCAAAATTTTGCATGTGACAATAAATGACATATCCAGTACCAATTGTTTGAGATTTGCGATAGCTGGTACCAGTCATCTGATATCCACTACCAATTGTCTGACATTCATGATAGATGGTACCAACTGTCTGATATCCAGTACAAATTGTCTCACACACATTTGTGGTATCTAGTACCAATTGTCTTACTGACATTTGTGGTATCTAGTACCAAGTGTCTCAATGACATTGTGATATCTAGTACGAATTGTCTCACAGACTTTTGTGATATCTAGTATGAATTGTCTCACTGCCATTTGTGATATCTAGCACAAACTGTCTCACTGACATTTGAGAACAAATTGTCTCACTGACATTTGTGATATCTAGCACAAATTGTCTCACTGACATTTGTGATATCTACTATTTGGGGCAATTGGTTCAACTAAAGATTTTTCAAATGTATCTCTTTGTAAAATTTTTAAATGATTTCAACTGAAACTGAAAAATGAAGTATTTTATTAACTAATAAAAAAAATGCTCAAATGATACATATATTACGCTTTTCTTTCAAAAGTTGGGTTCCCAAAATAAAACAAGAGTTGTCAGAAGACAACAAAGATCGCTTCTGGGTGTTTAAGTCCAAAAAGGGCCATAACTGTGCCAAAATGCAATCCAGAGTTATGGTTCTTCCCTGTGTATGTTCCATTGATGATGGTGAACACATATGCAAAGTTTCATTCACATCCAATGAGTGGTTGTATAGATAGCTTTAACGCAAAAGTTTAACCTGGGTATCTACAGATGACGACGCTGAAAGCCAGGGTCATGGCAATAGCTCTCCTTGGACTTTGTCCAGGAGAGCTAAAAAAAAAGACTTTAACTAAAACAAGTTAACTAAACAATGTTTCACAGACTTCATTGCTAGTTAATATCTAGATTATATAATACCATAATCATTGTGGTAGTATTCGTGGTTAGTAACAAGCACCTTCTTGGTTGGAAAGACATAATGTATGCATGCAGGTTCTATTGCACTTCAATATATGAGGTTATCATCATTAATAGTTTGTTTAATGAGCAAATAATAAAAATCTTACTTACACTATGGTTGTATATTCAAGTTTTTCCAAAATTCAATATCTGTAGTTACATCACTTTTTTGTTTGGAGGTAAAAAACATTTTTTCCGTAGGATTTCTAATTTAAAAAAATTATAAATCGACTGTGTTGGCAAGTATTTTATAAATGTAAATACTAATTATATAGTTACACTATCTTTATATTCAGATGAAATGTTTAATTGGTAAGGTGGAATCATTGTACAAAATTAAATAAAACAGATCCATTTTTCTTTCTACTGTTGTCGCCTATGTTTTATTTGGTCCATTTATGGCAGTGAATACACACATGAAGGTTCACTGATATATGGGAAGTTGTTATTAACATATATATATATATCAGCAGGCCAAAAACCTTAAACCAAATTTTCTAAGTACAAATGGGACAGTACAAAAGTATGAAGTACTGTTGATGTACAGATACCCTTGATGTACAGATACTGTTGATGTACAAATACCATTGATGTACAGATACTGGCTACTGTGATGTACGAGCATGCCTTAACATTGTTACAAAAACCCATCACCACTGTTTTGGCGAGTGGAAGTTGCTCCCCTTTTTTCATAAGTAAAACTCAATAACAAATGAATTGTATATTTCATATATGATTCAAAGAATAATGGCTTATCTATGCTAGATTGGGCTGTACTGGCACTATACCATACAAAACTAATGCAGAATGGTCCTTAAATAAGTACACGTGCACAACCAACAATGTAGCACTTGGGCTCTGGTGAACAGTTAAGCCCATTTTGTTGAGGATTTAATAGGCACAAGGAAACATTTCAAACTTAAGAAAAGAAAATAATAACACACACAAAAAATATTCATGTAACTTAATCAAAATATCAGTTGCATTTAGGTCACAAGTCAATGTACTAACCAATACGGAAAGTGGTAGATATAGAGAAAATATACAAACATGCATTCTTAAAAAATATCACAGATCAATTTACTTGTAATGCAAGTTTCACAGAGTTAACGATTATGTATACAACCATTAAGTTCTACAAGTGTAAGTTCTACTGTCGGAGAAACATCGTATCTGTATTTCAACTCCGATTGAGGTAAATACTGAACTATTGTATGAGATAAATCGGAAGAATCCACTCATTCTGTAAAGTCAATGGTATAACAACATTGTTTAATTATTGAAACTACCTGTACATGTACTGGAATTACATTACTTAAACTACATGTACTTGAACTTGAGTACCATTATTTAAACTACATTTATCTGAACTATAGTTTAATTATCGAAACTACCTGTACATGTACTGGAATTACATTATTTAAACTACAAATTACTATCCTGGAGTAACATTATTTAAACTACATTTACCTGAACTGTAGTAAAATTATTGAAACTACATGTATACATACTGGAATTACATTATTTAAACTACATCTACCTGTACTGTGGTTTCATTATTCAAACTACAGGTATGTGTACTGAAGTTACAATACTAAAACTACAAATACCTGTATGTTAGTTACATTATTTCAACTACATTTACCTGAACTGTAGTTTAATTATTTAAACTACATATACTGGAATTACATTATTTAAACTACATGTAACTAAACGGTGGTTTCATTATTTAAACTACATGTACGTGTACTGAAGTTACACTACTTAAACTACAAATACCTGTACATGAGTTATGTTTTTTAAACTACATATACATGTACTGTCATTATTTAAACTACAAATACCTGTATTTAAACTACAAAAAACATGTACTGTAGTTACATTATTTAAACTACAAATACCTATACTGGAGTTACATTATTTAATGTACATTTACCTGAACTGTAGTTCCATTATTTAAACTACATTTACTGGAGTGCCATTTCTACACTACATGATTGTACTCAGACTTTTGATTAAAATGTACACTTCTGGAGATCCTGCCATTGCCAAAATAAACTAGAGCTATCACTGAAGGTGATGAATACCCCCGAACACCGCCATGACAGAAAATGGTTTACCATTGTATGAAGTTTTATTAAATTATATCCAATAGTTTTAAAGTTATGCTCCAGACAAAAACCAGACAAGGGAAATATATCAAAGGGCAATAACTCTGTAATTAGCAAGAATACAGTTATGTTTCCTGTACACTGCACTTCCTGTCATTATATTCTACCATTGTATGAAGCTTGATGAAATTCCATCCAGTACTTTAAAAGTAATGCTCCGGACAAGGGAAATATATCAAAGGGCAATAACTCTGTAATTAGCAAGAATAGAGTTATGTTTCCTGTACACTGCACTTCCTGTCATTATATTCTACCATTGTATGAAGTTTGATGAAATTCCATCCAGTACTTTAAAAGTAATACTCCGGACAAGTGAAATATATCAAAGGGCAATAACTCTGTAATTAGCAAGAATAGAGTTATGTTTTTTGTACACTGCACTTCCTCTCATTATATTCTACCATTGTATGAAGCTTGATGAAATTCCATCTGGTACTTTTCAAGTTATGCTCCAGACAAGGAAAAATATCAAAGGGCAATAACTCTGTAATTAGCAAGAATAGAGTTATGTTTCTTGTACACTGCACTTCCTCTCATTATATTCTACCATTGTATGACGTTTGATGAAATTCCATCCAGTACTTTTCAAGTGATGCTCCGGACAAGGAAAATTGCAACGGACAGACCGACCGACAGACCGACAGACCGACCACAGGGTGACTCCAATATACCCCCTCAAACTTTGTTTGTCGGGGGTATAAATATGCTAAGTTTTCCATTACTGGTGGTGCCAACATTGTAAGCAAGAACTTTCCATTTCATGGTGGTCACCTTCTAACCAAGATCAAGCATGTGAAAGTCTCCACAATATAACCCAGTGTATAAATACTACAGCAATCTCCACAATATAACCCAGTGTATAAACATTACAGCAATCTCCACAATATAACCCAGTGTATAAATATTACAGCAATCTCCACAATATAACCCAGTGTATAAATATTACAGCAATCTCCACAATATAACCCAGTGTATAAACATTACAGCAATTATTCATTCAAATATTTGACAGGTCTGGAAATACTGCAATATCATATGAAATACTGCCAATACTGGAATACCATAATGGATGGTACTAATTCTAATAGACTGCAAAGAAATATATGAATATTTATATAACAATTATATATTCAGTGACTTGTGGTTTTCACTTTAGGCCCTGCCATTTGTTTATTTTTATGCACCGGAAACCAGTGGGATACATTCTCAGTTAGTTTCAAGGGCAACAATTTGGTATTAAATCAAAAGCAGTGAATAAAACACTGCCTACACTGGCACATGGCTCAAATTATATATGCTTTCTAATAAAGTTGGTTCCCTGATAGTAATGCCATGTATTTCCTACAGTTGGTTCCCTGGTAGTCATGCAGGCTACCATGCATTTCCTACAGTTGGTTCCCTGGTAGTCATGCTGATTACCATGCATTTCTTACAGTTGGTTCCCTGGTTGTATTGCCATGTATTTCCTCCAGTTGTTTTCTTCCATTAATTAATATTGTACATTTTAACTACCACAACCTCAGTGTTTGGAATGCTCCAATGCACTATCTTAGCCATGCACTGTATAATATTTGAGGCAAAATGCTTATCAAAGATACCTCATAATTTACTGCTGAGTTTTTCTCCTAAAATATTTTCTTGCATTGCTCAAATTGAATACATGACATAAAACTAGTCGACTGACCCTCCACTTTTCTTTCTAGTTCTGTTATGTTCTATGTAACCATTTGTTTTGACTTTTTCTTTAAAATTATGTTTCTGATCTTGCATGTTATCATGAATGATGACCTCTGTCATTTGCATAGGCAAGGATTCTTCATCTTCTACGGTCTTCTTCAGCTCGACTCGCGCCTTTCGCACAACAAAATACATCAAGGCTATACTGAATAGAATCTGGAAATAGAAGAATAATTCAGCATGAAACACCAACTGACCATGTGGTATGGATTCATTGTGATATAAGCAATTTTCACAGCTAAAAATAGTGCATTAACTCTAAGATATTATCAGGTTATTTTACAGTGTTTTGTACAATATAGGAATATATTGTATGAGTACAATATATTTCTATATTGTACAAAACACTATAAAATGATCATATTATTCTATACCTCAATCTGACAGAAATTAAAGAAAAATCAAGTAAATAAACTATGAGTTCAAGGAAGTTGCAGTGACAGATATTCGGATTTTCTCAACGTCAGCATCATGCGGAACATTTTGGTCAGTTGTTTGTTTTTATTGTTGAAATTTCTACTAAATTTATTTCCTTTTTTTAGACGCCATCTTGAATTTTGAACTGTACAATATAAAAGTTATTGGATCCAATAAACTACATATTGTACGGACATGTGGTAATATCTGGGGTAGCTGAGAGGCTATACAAACACAGGTATAGAATAATATAATTATATCATACTATGAAATAAGAATAGTATATTCTGACCAGTGTTGGGTGCTACTTGGGATATCCAATGTATTAAAAACAACCAATTAGAAATTCTTGCAGGTAAATATAAAATACAAAATGTTAATATTTGCCTCAGGGATATAAATATATATATATATGCCAGCCAATACACGTGTTAATGCACCTAAATCCTTTTACAAAGTATCATGTATATTTTAACACATACATGTATCTATTTGAAGGCACATGTACTTTATATGACTGCGCAGTGTGCAAAAATGTGAATGCACTTAATTAATATTCATTAAACCAGGGTTTCCCCACCCCCCACCCTGACCCCAACTTCAAAATGTGCGAGTATGTATGTTTAGCATCATTTTAAGGTCTTCAAGGCCTAACAAACAATCAGTTAACCTAACAACTCCTTCCAGGGATTCTTGAATGTTAACCAGTACTGATATTACTCCCTCACTTGTCTCAGCAGTGAGAAATGAAAGATAATGAAAACAGTGTCATATATAAATCATCATGGACACTGTGTGGGGATTCTATCTCACCACTCCTGACTGAGCTAACCAAGCTGAGCAAAAAGTGTGAGAACCCCCCCCCCCCCCCCCCCCCACCCCCCCACTGATTTGACTGAATATAGTTTATAATTATACAGCCATACAATAGTTTTAAACATGCTTATTTTACATCAATTGCTTATTAAATTCTTACAACTTTGACAAATGACACTCTAAGTTTTCCTGGGTGGGATATATTGATTAACTGTCTAACTCAAGGACACCACATTATGTAAGAGGTGGGAAATTGAACCCCAAACCCTCAAATCCTGGGTCTGATGCTCTGCCATTGCACAACGCTCACCACAATCTGACAGCAGTGACTTGATAATGTTCAGTGATAAACTTTATGACATTCACATGTTCTCAGTTGTATCTTGATTAGACAAGATAATTCCACATTGTATCAAATGTTAAATTGTCTGTATCACTTTGTCACAAAGTGAGAAGAAGTCTAGTTATTGTGGCAATGTCAACTTTAGAAACATAACATCAAGTACAGAAGCGACACTGTATACATATAATGACATAAAGTTAAGGTCTTCCAGGATATCTATTTAAACATGCCAAAATAATATATGTGCCTAGGTTACACTAAAATAAATTTCCCACTTAAAATTGCAACATATGGTGTGATGTATTAAATGAGTCACTTGGTTTCATTTTTATTTCAATTTGATCCGTTTTACAGGTTTACAAGTAGTAACTAGAATTACCACTGAAGATGATGAATACCCCCAGGTGGCGCCTTGACATAGTTATTGCAGCCTTTTGTTGCCTGCTTTGTCACCGTGAACCAATTAGAGTAACCAATCTATTTTGTGAAATGACATTGAATTCCAGCCAATGGTTGTCAAGAAAAAGTGACAACAAAAAAAAATGTCTGAAAAATTCAAAGGGCCATAACTCATTGAAAAATTATTATCGTGCAACATGCCGACAATATGCACAACTAGGCTTGGTACCAATCACTTTTGTAAAGTGTCACTGAAATTTAGCCAATAGTTGCCGAGAAACAGCGACCACAAAAAATATGTATGAAAAATTCAAAGGGCCATAAGTCATTGAAAAATTATTCTCACACAACATGCCGACAAAATGCATAATTAAGCTTGGTACCAGTCACCCTTGTGAAGTTTCATTGAATTCAGGCCAATGGTTGCTGAGAAATAGCGATCACAAAAATTGTCCACAGACGGGAAAAATATGTATGAAAAATTCAAAGGGCCATAACTCATTGAATTCTGTCCAATGGTTGCTGAGAAATAGCATTCACAAAAATTGTCCACAGACTGAGAGACGAGCGCTATATAGCCTCCATATACTTTGTATCTGGGGGTATAAAAATTGTTTCTTGTAAAGAGTCCATATGACGATATGAATGTTGTCAAGCTGCATTTAAGTGATTGTCTATTTCTAGATGAGGGATTTTGTTTCGTTTCAAGTTTACCACTCCAATCTAAATATTGATTTTGTCACATTTTGGTGGATTTGACTCCAAATTATCAAACAATTTGGATTTGATTTATTAGTGAAAATGAGATGCTTTTTGTCCATTTTAAATTTTTTTTTTAAGACAATTATATAGCATTTTTCCTGATATACTCCATTTAAAGGGAATTTATCAGGATTTTTCAAAACTTTCAAAATTGACTAAAAACAAACTTTCTCATATATCAAGTCTATATAATACTCACTGACCCCGTCTTGCCAAATGGATATCTATTTCAACATGTCCAAATTATATATTAAAAAGAAATTTCATAACTACGTGCCTAGGTTAGACTAGATTATTTGCTTAAAAGTGCAACAGATTTTGTGACATATTAAATGAGTCACATGATTTCATATTTGATTTCAATTTAATCCGTTATACACAGGGGCGGATCCAGAATTTCAGTTTAGAGGAGCACAACACAAAACTGAACAAGTACATGTTTTACAGTAGAAATATTGTGAAGTTAAACAAAATATAGAAGTTATTGGGGGGGCATACGAAATGTTTTTAAAGAGTATATCGGCCACTGATACAAGCTAACATGTAGTGAAAATTGTTTCAGTTTACAAAGAGTCCAAATGATGTCAAGTAGTACTATTTAAGGTAGTTCGCAGCGTTCCTATCAGACTTTTTGACATCTGGTGTAAACTATCAAACATCTATACACATATACTATGAAGTATCAGCTTTGGTTAAGGTTTGTTTTTTGTTTTTTAAGTAAAGTTCTGCAGAATCATGTTAGCAGTGCATATTTTTCAGATGATTTTCACCGTTTTCCCTTATAAAATGATCAATATTAATTGAAAACTATATTTAATAATGATTTTTATTAAAATACTTATTTTATTTTCTGTGATAAGATTACAACTTTAATACAGATAAAACATATTTTTCATCTAATCATTACACCGGGGTTGATTAAAACGCGGGATTGAGCAAAATTGGTCTGATACAAGTTCTTGAATTTCTTTTATGTTAAACATGAGTCATTTCACTACCATATGACTGATTAACAAGAGTAGTCAGAAGACAACAAAGCTCGCCAATGGGATAAAACTCGACACCCATGCAAAGATTGGGAAGTTTAAAAGTTTAACCTGATTGTAAACAGACGAAAATTAAGTCCAAAAGGCTCATAGCTCTGCCAAAATGCAACTCCAAGTTCCACTGATGATGGTGAACTTACTAGCAAAGTTTCATCCATATCCAAAGAGTGGTTGCAGAAATATCTTACCTGATAAAAAACTTTAACCTGAAAAATTAAGTCGGAAAAGGGCCATAACTCTGCCTAAATGCAATCCAGAGTTATGTTTTTTTTCTCTGTGTGTTCCATTGATGATGGTGAACACACATGTGAAGTTTCATTCATATCCAATCCGTGGTTGCATAGATATCTCACATAATAAAAAACTTAAACCTGAAAAATTAAGTTGAAAAAAAGCAATAACGGTGCCAAAATGCAACCAAAGTTATGGTTCCTGTCTCTGTGTGTTCCATTGATGATGGTGAACACACATGCAAAGTTTCATTCATATCGAATGAGTGGTTGCATAGATATCTTTAACTTAAACGCAACTAAACGCAACTAAACGCAAAAGTTTAACCTTGGTGTCTAAGTCCAAAAAGGGCTATAACTGTGCCAAAATGCAATCCAGAGTTATGGTTCTTGTCTGTGTTTGTTCCATTGATGATAGTGAATGCACATGCGAAATTTCATTCATATCCAATGAGTGGTTGCATAGATATCTTACCTGATAAACGCAACTAAACGTAAAAGTAAAACCTGGGTGTCTCAATCCAAAAAGGGCCATAACTGTGCCAAAATGCAATCCAGTGTTATGGTTCTTGTCTGTGTGTGTTCCATTGATGATGGTGAACACACATGCAAGGTTTTATTCACATCCAATGAGCGGTTGAATAGATAACTTAAAGTTTACTCAGGGTGTCTACAGACAACGCCAACGATGACACCGCCAACGATGACACTTGGACTTCATCCCAGCGAGCTAAAAAGTTCATGCTAGTTTTTTTTTTATAAATTCAAATTCAAATTAAAAATGAAACTCTGCTTTTTTGAAAGACGTCATATTTTACATGGGTATTATATGGTGTCCGAAATCACAAGTAAACATCGTGTTTTTTTAAGTGTTTCATTTTTAATTTAAATTCAAACTGATGAAAAAACTGACATGAACATCCCCTCTTTTTATTCGGTCAAATTTTAGTGAATTTAATAAAGTTTTTGTGCGATCAGCGTGAATGCTCAAAATCAATTGTTTTTAAACCTGTGTTTATATCAACCCCAGCATAGTGATTAGATATAAAGGTAACACAAACTGTATTTATCTGCACAAATTATAATCTTATCACAGGAAATAAAATACATTGGAAATAAAGGACTTGGTAAAGCCTTGTTTTGTTTTTTCTTCTAAGCCTCACCTGATAAAGTTGATAATATCAGACACTAACATGGTATTTTCTATATGTATAATATGTATGGTCAGAACAACAGGACCATCAAACCGTTGTTATATCAGTGAATAGCAGATATCTGTATACACAAGTCTGTCTATTCATGAATAGTCAAGAATATACTGTATGAAGTGGAGGAGTGGTGTTGATTGGTGATTGAATCAAACAGGGAACCAAACATGAATGTGACAGAAGCATGTAAAAATGGGAGAACCATCAATCAAACAGGGAACCAAACATAAATGTGGCAGAAGCATGTAAAAATGGGAGAACCAAGTATAAATTGTGCAGAGTATATTATAATCATATATGATACTTTAATACAGAGCAGAATAAAAAATTAGATAATTGATTTTTTTTATCAAAGTTCTTACTTTGGCCAGCAAGGAAATGAATGAGTAACTAGGGTTCTGCCAAATCCTGCTTGTTACTTCTAGTATATGGTTATTACCATGAATCCATTGTTGGCCGATAAGAAGAATTAAATGATTAAACAATGGTGTTTAAAAATGGGTTGTCTCCCATATCACTTTTTAGATGATATCTGTTATACATCTTTCACCTTCGCAAAAATTTGCAATAACTTGAACAAGTAATACTAAAACTCCAGCATTTAGTATTTTTTCATAATTATAAATCACAACATACATGTCGCAGGTACAAATTTACTGAAGTACTGATTTATTGTACAGCAATAAACAAACTAACTTTTTACAATTAATATGAACATTTCAAAAGTCATTGGCAAGCTGAAATGATTTATAATACCAGGTATGCATGTCAAGCTTCAATTTTTTATGCAAATCAAATGACGGTCAAAATGTTAAATTCTTGCAATGGGATGCCGAAGTGAACTATTTTCATCATTGTTATGATGTCACTAAAGGAGTAGGAAAATACCAACATTTCTGCAGTTTGCCTCTAGACTGCAAGACCAATAAGAACACCCCAGTTATCTTATTGAGATATACAGAGATGGTGGAGTCATTACTATGGCAACATTGTGCATTGTTTTGATGACATACAGATCCATTGAAAAAAGTGTGAGAAAAAGTTCTCTGCACATCATAAAAATAGCATTCTAGTGTTGATATTAAATATCAACAATGGGTTTAAGTCTCTCACCTGAATGCACCTGTCACTTGTCTTCAAAATTTCAATGGACTTTTATATAAACTGTATAGATGCAAAAAATGAGATTAACCTGTTTTTCCTTAGCATTCCCATGTAAAAATATTCTTAATGGACCCCAAACTACCCAAAAACCTTTATAAAACCCTTGCTCATATGGTTCATTTATACCAAATATGAACAATTCTGACTGGTCAATATAAGAGAAATACATTTTTGAATATCACATTTTAACCCTCTTGTGTCCCTGCTATCCCTTATAGATATTAAAACCATTTCAATGATCCATTCTCAATTGGTTCTGACTAAACAGTACTGCAGATTTCAAGATGATTAAAATAATTCCTAAAATAAATGAGGAATACAAAATTTAATGTTTTATTGTTTTCCCATAGTATGCCTTTGTAAAAATTAAAGTCCAATTTGACTCCAATGGACCCTAAGCCCCTTCATCTGACAATCCTTATCATACCTAATAAGAACGAATCTGGATGGTGATAGTTCTTGAATAAAAGATTTTTAAAATAAAATTTGCCCATGTTTTGGGGTGGGACCAGTTTTTACACTAGAGTCATGACTTGAACAAAACTGAGAGAATATCATTCAGTGATACTACATGCAAAATACAAAACTCTAGTTTCAGAGAAGATTTTTTAAAAGTAAAAAAAAACAACAACAACAAAAAGCACCAATTGATAAGCCGCTTGGTGGAGTAAAGTAAACCTGTAATATTTTGAACTTGAGAAAGCTCCAAATATATTTTTAGAATGCTTCACAAAAATTCATATATGAGCCTTCAGATCAGATGAGCTAAAAATTAAAGTTCATGTTGCATGTTGACCACACAGGGAACATTCCTGTATATTTGGTTCAGTTTGGGTCAGTATTTTTCAAAAGGAAGATTTTTCAGTAATACCAGTGAAACCCTGAAACTACATAATATTGAATGAAAAGAAAAAAACCCAACAAGATAACATCAAGGGACAATCCTGTTAATTTTGGCTTAATTAGGTTAAGTGATTCTGAAGAAATGGATTCTTTTTTATTTCAGCCAATCGGAAAGTGCCATACTCTTATCCTTTGAGGTCATGTCTTTTTCCAGATTAAATAGATTTTAAAGTAAATACAAAAAAATATACAACAAAACACACTCATTGACACTGGTAACAGTGTTCTGGTTTTGATATCAAGTAGGACAAAAACAGATGAACCAAAGAAAAACCTGGACTAGGCTCCTATTTCACAAACATATATACTGTACTTAAATACTAAAAATCCTAAATCTAAGAAAAGCAGCTAGGTAATCATGATTTTAGGCTGGTTCCAGTAAAATTGTATATGGTTTCAATGGTATCGATTATATGATAGATAAATGACCAGTCAAAATTAAGTTAAATTTAGTAAAATGTTAATGAAACAGAAGCCTGTATCCATAAAGCTTCTTTAAGGAAGTATATCGGGAATTTTCAGACTTTATAACACAGGAATGGCAAAACACATCTTCCCAATATATTATGCCTATATATAATATTATATTAACTGATCCCATATTGACATAAGGATATCTGTGTAAACATGCAAAACAATTATATTGAAAGGAGATTTCCTAACTTGGTTTAATATGCCCTTTAAATCAAAACTGAGTTGAGTGGTATATTAAAGGAGTCTGGTGACTTTGTTTTGATTTCAATTTGATTTGTCAATTTGGTTTTAAATTATTAAATTTGTTTCATCCTGGAAAGAGTCTGTTAGTCTGAATGACGAGATGATGGTTGTCAAGCAGTATAAGCTTCTTAACTATTTTTAGAATGGGGATTTTGTTTCAATTTCACGATTAAAATATTGTTTTTTTTTTAAGTTTTGGCAAATTCAAAATGTCAAATCATTTGTATTTTATCTCTTCATGTAAATGAGATATTGTATCCATTCTAAAAAGAACTTTATGTTTTTTTTTTTAGACATTTATGACAATTTTTCCTTATATACTGCCTATAGGTAATACTTAAGTTGAAATTTTATAATCTTAAGTCTTTACAGTCATCACTTCTTTGACTACAAATCTGAATAAATCTTATGGATATATATCATATTGGTCAAATGTATTAAAAACTTAAAACAGTAGAGTTCAGAAAATGAAAGTAAAACATGTCTAAGTATGACATTAAGACGCTTTATGAGAACTCGGCCAGGTCCATGTCATTAACTCTTTAAGATTCTCGAGTATCAAATAACCCTGCCTGGTTGTCCGAGCTGTATAGTTTTGTTTTCCATCGTGTTTTGGTCATTTTGGCGAGCTCCTGCTGCTGGGTTGGCTATATTGACTTTTGAGGAATGAGAGAAAATTTCACCGACTAACATATTTTAGAAGCATCCTGTGAGAAACAGCCATCACCAATCAAAATAATTGAGTCTCAGGGTGCATTACAATGTATACATTTAATCTAAAAGATGGCCTAATTCTCACAGGTCTATGGAATACAGCACACATACTGATATCAATATAGCAGACCAGTATTTGTATGTGTTTTACATGGTATCAAAATTAATAATTCAAATTCAATACATCTCTGTTTTCCTTAATGCAGCTGTGGTTATATATAAGTGATGTTGGCATAGATGCATGTTATGGTAAAATATATTTATCTCTTCAAGAGATCTGAGAAAACACAATCATACAGATAGACTCCACCTGACTCTACATTATCTTGATCAATAAAATTTTGCAAAAGCAGCTTTTTATGTCAGCACTAGACAACGGCTGTCTGTAGGTTGAATAGTTTGCCGTACCAATGCTGTTGTTTGGTAATAAGCGTTGCTATAACAATTTTTCAGTCATATCGCGACAGTGTCTTCTTGAGTCTCTAAACATTGCCACTCTGGAGTTATATCATTATATCATGGCACAGACACATGGTATGATACCCCACCCAGTTACTCTGACATCGGGCTGCCCAGACCTAGATTACAATCCTCTAAATGCTGAGCACCAAGTAAGGAAGTTTTTAGTACCATTTATTCAAGTCTTTGGTATGACCTGGCCAGAAATTGAACCCATATAATAGATTTACAGTTATATACTATTCTGACAAGATGTATTTTGTAATATTACATATTTTCAAAGCCAATCTAAATTTCTGGTCAAGAAAGCAGTAGAAGCCTAGTAATACAGTTATTACGGTATATAACAAGAACAGGAACATACATGTGTTGTTATTACATCTGTTAGCCCAGGAGCCAGTTTCTTTATCTGTGGATATGGCAGTCTTAATTGCCAATTACCCTTGTGATGATTATTCAAACCTTTCAGATGAAGTCTATAAAGTCTGTCTAAGAAACCAATATTGACTAATCAAAGACGCTAATCTCAATCACAAACAGTACTAATCAAGCATTACCAGAACAATTAACTTCTATTTCCTCTTTCACAGGCACAAAAGTACTGGAAATAAGCAGTTTGTTTTTGTGGTGACTTCTGGACACTGTCCAATCACATTCAATAATTTACTAATTTCTGGTAGCATACATAACAACAGTGTTTGATTAATGTCTTTAAAAAGGAAAAATCAATCAAGCCATGTTTGTTGGTGCTATTACAAAGTCTGCAAGTGGGAAAACTGATCACTAATTATCCCATTGTCTCAGTACAATTGATGAGTTCTGGTACACAACCTTTTGTATCCCATCAATCTTTGATTGGCTCTACACCCTGGAATTTACAGATTATTTATTCAGTGAAACAGCTTGTTCTGTTTGATCCACAACAAAGTGACATTTAATGACCAAGTGGCTGTTCATTCTGCATGTACACAAATATGCTGAGGTTTCCGATTAAAAAAATCCATTTATTTAATACAGTAAAGTTGGTCTAGCGGATGAGTCCGGTTAATGCTTGCTTTTAAGATGTTTGTTTTAGTAAGCATCATTTTTATGCACCGAGGGCTAGCAGACGATCAGTTAACCTAACCACTTTTTCCTGAGATCCTGGAAAGTAAACCAGTACATGAGCACACCCATCTCCGCATGTAACTGATATAAATTTTCCACTTGAATCAGTGATGAGACATGAATGACAATGAGATGCAATTAAGTAAAAATTAATGTTTGATCATGAAATTTATAACCTTTCCATATCTAAAGTTTGTTTAAATTTAACTTCTTCTTATAGTTCTTGTGTAAAAGTTCTAACTGCTGAGTGTCGAGTTTTGAGCTGTAAAGTCATAATGTTGGGTAATGAAAGTAAAGTAAGAAAGTCAGGTATTGAGTAAGAAAGTCAAGTGTTAAGTAATAAGGTCAAGTGTTGAGTAAGAAAGTCAGGTATTGAGTAAGAAAGTCAAGTGTTAAGTAATAAGGTCAAGTGTTGAGTAAGAAAGTCAGATATTGAGTAAGAAAGTCAAGTGTTAAGTAATAAGGTCAAGTGTTGAGTAAGAAAGTGAGGTATTGAGTAAGAAAGTCAAGTGTTAAGTAGTAAGGTCAAGTGTTGAGTAAGAAAGTTGAATGCCAATTAAAGATAATTGAGTGTAGAGAAAGAAAGGCGAGTGTTGAGTAAGGAAAATCGAGTAAGAAAATAAAGTAAGAAAGTCAGGTATTGAGTAAGAAAGTCAAGTGTTGAGTAATAAGGTCAAGTGTTGAGTAAGAAAAATCGAGTAAGAAAATAAAGTAAGAAAGTCTTGTATTGAGTGCCGAGTATGAAAGTCGGGTATTGAGTAAGAAAAATGAGTGTGTGAGTAAGAAAGTCGAGGGTTGAGTAAGAAAATTAAGTGTATTATGCGAACTCAGCGATAGAAACTGAACTTGACAAATATGAAAAAATAAGGTCAAAATGAACCAGAACTAGACAAATACAAAAAAAAACAAGGCCAAATGAACCAGAACCAGACAAATACAAAAAAACAAGGCCAAAATGAACTGGAACTGAACCAATATGACTACTTCTGATTGTTCAAACCTAAATCCAATCACTTAATCAACTTGTGATAAAACAATTGCATCGTTTTGTTGAAATTGACACTGTTGAAATCACTTAATTAAGTTATTTTTGGTTCAATGAACAGAAAATTACCACGTGAATTAGAAACACTCAGATACATGACCTGATGCTGAAACTGATAAAACTGAATAACCATGGCAACAGATATATGTTACTTTGACAGATGAAACACCACTAGATATAAAATCTAGTTAATATATTTTAAAGAAACGATTCCTGTAGGGAAATTAATAACACAGAAATAGATCCATTAAGTTCCATTTTCTTAATTGTATAACATTAAGATTGCACTATATGAATACTGACTTGTTACATGATACCACATACTGTCAGGCACATGAGACGCAGATGCCAAGTGGTATCACATGATACCACACACTGTCAGGCACATGGGATGCAGATGCCAAGGAGGTATCACATGATACCACACACTGTCAGGCACATGAGATGCAAATGCCAAGGAGGTATCACATGATACCACACACTGTCAGGCACATGAGACGCAGATGCCAAGTGGTATCACGTGATACCACACACTGTCAAACACATGAGACACAGATGCAAAGGAGGTAATACATGATACCATACACTGTCACAGACACATGGTATGACACCCCACCCAGTCACATTATACTGACACTGGGCCGAACAGACCTAGAACTCTCCTCTAAATGCTGAGTGTCAAGCGAGGTAGCTTCTAGTACCATTTTTAAAGTCTTTGGTATGACCCTGCAGGGTATTGAACTCCTGACCTTCCGCATGCGAGGCGGACGCTCTACCACTAGACTACGCTGCAGTCTCAGACACATGGGACACAGATGCCAAGTGGTATCACATGATACCACACACTGTCAGACACATGACGTGCAGATGCCAAGTGGTATCACATGATACCACATAATGTCAGACACATGAGATGCAGATGCTAAAATGTATCACATGATACCACACATTAACAGACACATAAGACACAGATGCCAACTGGTATCATGTGATACCACACACAAGAGACACAGATGTTAAGTGGTATCACATGATACCATACACTGTCAGACACATGAGACACAGATGCCAAGCAGTATCACATGATACACCACACTGTCAGACACAGTTGTCCGATGGAGGCGTTTCCTGGCAGAGTTCTGGTTTGCCTCATATTCTTCCATTATCGTGTTAACGTTTTGACACATTTTAAATCTGTGTTCTACTGACACCAAGTTCACAACCAATAATTTTTTCCAGAGTCAAGAAGTTTAACCACCATTATAAGTTCATCCAAGGTCAAGCAATTTCTTTTCATTTTGGACATTGTTTATACATTGACAGTTATTCACAGTATGACATGAAAAATATTATTGTTCCATTGCAATCGCACCCACTTCCATAGCCGATTAAATCAAATTAGTAACTAAACAAACTGACCAATTGCAATTATCTTTTCATCTTACACAGTTCAATAATTGTGCATAACCGCCATTAAATCAAATGTGTTTACAAGTGACACACATTCTTTGTTTAAACCTCATTTAAACTGTACTGTAAATACAAGCGGTTAAACAGCCATGTGCCCAGCCAATTAAAGTCATTGAACTGGTTATATTTCTCTGCTTATTAGACCATATATCATGTTGCTAAATTAACACTGACTATCAGTATATATCATGGTGCATTAACATTGACTGCCAGTATATATCATGGTGTGTTTACATTGACTGCCAGTATATATCATGGAGCGTTAACACTGACTGTCAGTATATATAATGGTGCTTTAACCTTGACTGCCGGTATATATCTTGTTGCGTTCACATTAACTGTCAATATATCATGGTGCCTTAACCTTGACCGTCAGTATATATCATGGTGCATTTACACAGACTGTCAGTATATATCATAGTGTGTTTACCTTGCCTGCCAGTATATATCATGGTGTGTTAACATTGACTGCCAGTATATATAATGATGCGTTAACATTGACTGCCAGTATATATCATGGTGCGTTAACATTGACTGTCAGTATATATCATGGTGCATTTACATTGACTGGCAGTATCTATCATGGTGCGTTAACTTTGACTGGCAGTATCTATCATGGTGCATTAACATTGACTATCAGTATATATCAGGGTGTGTTAACATTGACTGTCAGTATATATCATGGTATGTTAACAATGATTGTCAGTGTATATCAATGTGTACAAACATTGGCTGCCAGTTTATATCATGATTGGTTAACACTGACTGCCAGAATATATCATGATGCATTAACATTGACTGACAGTATATATCATGATGCATTGACATTGAATGTCAGTATATATCATGATGCATTAACATTGACTGTCAGTATATATCATGGTGTGTTAACATTGACTGCCAGTATATGTCATGGTGTGTTAACATTGACTGCCAGTATATATCATGGAGCGTTAACATTGACTGCCAGTATATATCTTGTTGCATTCACATTAACTGTCAATATATATCATGGTGCCTTAACATTGACTGTCAGTATATATCATGGTGCGTTAACATTGACTGCCAGTATATATCATGGTGTGTTAACATTGACTGCCAGTATATATCATGGAGCATTAACATTGACTGCCAGTATATATCTTGTTGCATTCACATTAACTGTCAATATATATCATGGTGCCTTAACCTTGACTGTCAGTATATATCATAGTGCGTTTACCTTGCCTGCCAGTATATATCATGGTGTGTTAACATTGACTGCCAGTATATATCATGATGAATTAACATTGACTATCAGTATATATCAGGGTGTGTTAACATTGACTGTCAGTATATATCATGGTATGTTAACATTGATTGTCAGTGTATATCAATGTGCACAAACATTGGCTGCCAGTATATATTATGATTGGTTAACACCGACTGCCATAATATATCATGATACATTAACATTGACTGACAGTATATATCATGATGCATTAACATTGACTGTCAGTATATATCATGATACGTTAACATTGACTGTCAGTATATATTATGAGGTGTTCACATTGACTGGCAGTATCTATAATAGTGCATTAATATTGACTGGCAGTATCTATCATGATGCGTTAATATTGACTGTCAGTATATATCATGATGCGTTAATACTGACTGTCAGTATATATCATGGTGTGTTAACTCTGACTGCCAGTATACATCATGGTGCATTAATATTGACTGCCAGTATCTAGCATGTTGCATTAACATTGACCGTCAGTATATATCATAATGCGTTAAGACTGACTGCCAGTATATATCATGATGCGTTAACACTGATTGCCAGTATATATCATGGTGTGTTAACATTGACTGCCAGTATATATCATGGTGTGTTAACACTGACTGTCAGTATATATCATACTGCCTTAACCTTGGCTGCCAGTTTATATCATGGTGCGTTAATCTTGACTGCGAGTATATATCACAGTGTGCTAACACTGACTGACAGTATATATCATGTTGCATTAACACTGACTCCCAGTATATATCATAATGTGTTTACATTGACTGTCAGTATATATCATGGTGCATTAGCATTGACTGTCAGTATATATCATGATGTGTTTACATTGACTGTCAGTATATATCATGATGCATTAACATTGACTGTCAGTATATATCATGATGCATTAACATTGACTGTCAGTATATATCATGATGTGTTAACACTGACTGCCAGTATATATATCATGTTGTATTAACACTGACTGCCAATATATATCATGGTGCGTTAACATTGACTCCCAGTATATATCATGGTGCGTTAACATTGACTGCCAGTATATATCATGGTGCGTTAACATTGACTGCCAATATAAATAATGATGCGTTAACATTGACTGCCAGTATATATCATGGTACGTTAACATTGACTCCAAGTATATATCATGGTGCGTTAATATTGACTGCCAGTATATATCATGGTGCGTTAACATTGACTGTCAATATAAATAATGATGCGCTAACATTGACTGCCAGTATATATCATAGTACGTTAACATTGACTGCCAGTATATATCATGATGCATGAACACTGACTGCCTGTATATATCATGATGTGTTAACACTGACTCCAGTATATATCATGGTGCGTTAATATTGACTGCCAGTATATATCATGATGCATGAACACTGACTGCCAATATATATCATGATGCGTTAACATTGACTGTAAGAATATATCATGGTGCCTTAACATTGACTGCTTGTATATATGATGATGTGTTAACATTGACTACGAGTATATATTTTGTTGCGTTCACATTAACTGTCAATATATATCATGGTGCATAAACATTGACTGTCAGTATATAGCATGGTGCATTAACATTTAATGCCAGTATATATATATCTTGTTGCGTTCACATTAACTGTCAGTATATATCATGGTGCGTTAACATTGACTGTCAGTATATATCATGATGTATTAACATTGACTGCCAGTATATATCATGGTGCGTTAACATTGACTGCCAGTATATATCATGGTGCATTAACATTGACTGCCAGTATATATCATGATGTATTAACATTGACTGCCAGTATATATCATGGTGCGTTAACATTGACTGCCAGTATATATCATGTATTAAATTGACTGCCAGTATATATCATGATGTATTAACATTGACTGTCAGTAAACATCACGGCTTAAGCCCGTGAGACTGATATGGCTTTTATGGTTCAATATCACCAAGTGGCACACTGATCTCAGTTTATAACCTCTTAGTACAATCATTCTTTCTGTATCTACATACAAGATCAATGAAGAGACACTCGTCATTGTTTGCTTTGAGAGACTGCAAAGAAAGACTATTTGTCAGGTAAAGAAAAGAAGGCGACAGTGTGCAATTACAAAAATAACTTTGTGTGTCTACGTCAAGAGTAGAGTACAAGATCGTGTTGAGCCTGATAACTTTGATTATATTCCACTTACCCAACCCACTAGATCTTATTCTACCATGTTGATATGTTAATTACACAAGGTGGGCAGGGTCTGGTACTTGAGCTCAGACCCAGAATTTGATTTGAGGGTGTGACACCCCGCCATGAGCATAGGATGGATTTTGATAAAAGACTACTTGTTTTATCCAGGAAAGACGAGTGTGATTTGTTGTAAGAACTGGTGTTCACAATCAATGTAAATTTGATTTTTGCTAAAAGATGCCTTATTGTTCACATACATACCATTTTTTAGAATTGTTTGGAAATAATATAACAATATATGTATTAAATGTATAAATATATGTGTATAATGGTTCTGAGAAATAATCTGGTAAAACATCATTTCTTTATCATTTATTTATTTCTTAAGAGAATTTGTTGGAGCCTATAGTGTTGAAGAATTGAATAAACAGGTACTTATTGCCGTAAAACTTTGTTTGGTGTGTGAGTTGGTGGTGTTTGGTGTGTGTCTTGGTGGTGTGTGTGTGTGTGTTGGTGAAGGTGTGTGTACATGTTGGTGGTATAATAAAATAAATCTAAACAGAGCTATAAGGTATAAAGAAGCACCTGAAGTACAGAAGACGAAGACTGTCATCTCTCACTACAGCAATGTCATCAATATACGGTTAAGAAGATTAAATTGAATTCCAAGAGAATATCAAATTCCAATTAAGTCATAGATCATTGTCATAAATTGGAGTGTATGAGAAAATAAGAAGAAATTATATTTCAGTATACATGAAGATAACAGGGATGAGAGTTAAATTAAAATTGACTGTCTGCTGAATATCAGATTGCAAATATAAAATGAAAATACTGAAATTTATCTGAAAGTTCCATATTGCACAATTTGTTGTTCCTATTTAAAGCACCTGGGATTGATGCAAAATGCAAAACTGGCCATCAAATAAGAATAAAATTCATCACCATCCTACGATTATCTAGTATCATTTTTCATAATCAATTATTAACAATGTTTGTAGCATACAGTATGAAACTGTCACAGCTGTCTACACAACCTGGAATTTGATGTTTACCCGCTGCAACAGACTGATTCCCAAACCACCGTAAGAACCAATGACTCTATGACAGTGCCAAGCATTAATTGCCAACAACCACACAGTACACTACCAGAGTACTTTAAAAAATTTCTGGTGTTGTTTTCCTTTTGTAAATAAAGAGTTTTCTCAACTTTGCAATATTTCAGAATATATTTAGGGTGTGTCAATGAGGGAGTGAGCAAATAGAAACACTACAGTATATACATGTCAGGTTAAGATATTTTGCATATTCCAAATCAGTATTTCATTCAAAACGTTATGGCCATGGCGGTAGCATAGAACTTTACTCCATAGATACACGTTTTCCCGCACCAATCACAGAAGGCCTTTGAAAACAGAGCAGGAAGAGTTCAGATTGCTCGTAACGTGCGGGAAAACGTGTATCTATGGAGTAAAGTTCTATGCTACCGCCATGGCCACTTCCTTCACCGTTTTTCACTCTGTCAGTTAATATAAACATAATTCACCCATTGCTGATACGTGGTGAATTAATGTTTTCAATGTTAGAGGTGTCGTAAGGCATCTATATGAAGTAAAGAGATAGTTGATGGAGTGTAGGCCACTCATGCAAAATCCACCCGATGGCTCTTAAAAAACGACACTCAGAACTGTTTCTACCCAGGGAATGGACTCGAGACAGGTTGATATAAGATCTGAGCTTCCTTCAGGATTGAGCTCAACTAAAATATAAACTTTATTCCAGCTTTTGGACAGAAATTGCTAAGTGAAGAACAACATTGTTTGCAAATTGAAGAGAACAGCCAGTGAAGAGCGTATGGTCTACAGACTGATAGAGAACGGCTACTGCAGATCTAACATGCAGATATGGGATGAATTTGTTCACCCGATTCCCACAAGTATTAATAGAGTGCATGGTTTAGTGGTAGATTATCAAACCCAGGATCAGCTTTGATTCTCTGCCTTGTGTGGTGTCCTTGAGCAAGACACTTTATCCACATATGCTTGGTTCTGCATGGTTCTACCCAGGAAGTGTGAATTAGAGACCGATGAGATTACCTGTACAATGAGGACTACATATCCTGTCTTCTGATTGGTTTCATCTGTGAGTATATCATTCATGGAGCGTAATGTAGTACCCATATAACAGTTCAGGATGGCAGTGGGAAGCATGCCCAATGTTGATGCACACACATACGAGACTAGAGGTATATCTGTGAGCTGAAATACATATTAAGGTCAATATATTGTATGTATACAAGAATAGATAGATCTGTGAGTAGAAATTATATATTCTGGTCAATTACACTGTACATACAAGATTAGATAGATCTGTGAGTAGAAATTATATATTCAGGTCAATTACACTGTACATACATGTACAAGACTAGATAGACCTGTGAGATAAAATTATATATTCTGGTCAATTACACTGTACATACAAGATTAGATAGATCTGTGAGTAGAAATTATTTATTCAGGTCAATTACACTGTACATACAAGACTAGATAGACCTGTGAGTAGAAATTATATATTCAGGTCAATTACACAGTACATACATGTACAAGACTAGATAGACCTGTGAGATGAAATTATATATTCAGGTCAATTACACTGTACATACAAGATCAGATAGACCAGTGAGTAGAAATTATATATTCTGGTCAATTACACTGTACATACAAGATAAGATAGACCTGTGAGTAGAAATTATATATTCTGGTCAATTACATTGTACATACAAGATTAGATAGACCTGTGAGTAGAAATTATATATTCTGGTCAATTACACTGTACATACAAGATTAGATAGATCTGTGAGATGAAATTATATATTCAGGTCAATTACATTGTAGTACAAGATTAGATAGATCTGTGTGATAAAATTATATATTCTGGTCAATTACACTGTACATACAAGATTAGATAGACCTGTAAGTACAAATTATATATTCTGGTCAATAACACTGTACATACAAGATTAGATAGATCTGTGAGTAGAAATTATATACTCTGGTCAATTACACTGTACATACAAGATAAGATAGATCTGTGAGATGAAATTATATATTCAGGTCAATTACACTGTACATACAATACTAGATAGATCTGTGAGATGAAATTATACATTCAGGTCAATTACACTGAACATACAAGACTAGATAGACCTGTGAGATGAAATTATATATTCAGGTCAATTACACTGTACATACAAGATAAGATAGACCTGTAAGATGAAATTATATATTCTGGTCAATTACACTGTACATACAAAATTTGATAGATCTGTGAGATGAAATTATTAAGGATGGCAACGAATGGCAATATTGATATTCGAATATTCGGTCATTCTTTCGAACGAATATTCGAATATATTCGGTCAAGATCTTAAAAATAAATAATCATCAATCATCAAAGTTAAAAATTCGTATATTTGTATAGTTTATAAGTAATTCACTATTTATAAATGAAATTGAAAAACAAACATAAAAAAAATATATATAAGTTAATTCGTCTACTACTTGACGCATTTATTATTCACAAGTACATAAACGGCCTTCAAATCAAAGAAGTGTGCTCTTCAATTAGGTATAAGATTGGTAAATAAACAAACTTGCTCTCACCTTTTCAAAACAGGGTGATTTACAACAGACCGTGAAGGCAGATCGAAGATTAAAATTGCCTAAGG
Organism: Panopea generosa; assembly: GCA_029582155.1. NCBI lineage: Eukaryota > Metazoa > Mollusca > Bivalvia > Adapedonta > Hiatellidae > Panopea > Panopea generosa. Next base: position 43,617,282 of record CM055900.1, read on the forward strand.
CAAACAATTAAAGGATTACCGACCAGGACCCTTTATCACCTTGACAACGTCAAATTGACACCCGTCTTAGGAGGAAATCGATAATTACCGTGTCTTAACCTGGTTGATATAACACCTTTCAAAACCATTTGTGGCAAAAATATTGAAATTGAAAATAAATAAAGAAAACAATTTGAATTAACTATTTTTTTTTTTAATATTTTTTTTTTGTTGCGAATATTCGAATATCAATATGACATTCGATTATTCGGACGTATGACCGAATATTCGAATATCCGAATATTCGTTGACATCCTTAGAAATTATATATTCAGGTCAATTACACTGTACATACAAGATCAGATAGATCTGTGGGGTGAAATTATATATCCAGGTCAATTACACTGTACATACAAGATCAGATAGATCTGTGGGGTGAAATTACATATTCAGGTCAATTACATTGTACATACAAGATTAGATAGATCTGTGAGATGAAATTGTATTGTAGGGTCAATATATTGTACGTATACAAGTCTAGATAGATCTGTAAACAAAAGTTAATTAAATTGTACAGATGAGGCTCAACCCAAACATATATCTGTGAGCTGAAATTACATTGTACACAATGTACACTGGAGTGGAGAAACCTCTTGTACGAGTTGCAGATTTCGTACATTTTCAAATATGGACTAGTAAAATGTATTAGTTTACTTGTATTTAACAGAAAGTACCAAAATTGAAAACCGTACACATATGTGACCAAATTTCTTTCAGTTTGAAGTCTTTATCTTGGATCGTATCTAAAGATCTCAGTACAGGAATATTGCGAATTAATTGCAAGACCAGACAGAATGAAAACTATTCCATTCAGTTAAAGTGACACTTTAACGTTTAAACTAGACAGTGTCACCACCGGCTGTTTTAAAACTACTGCCTGTTATGCCTGACATTGTTCAGACACAAGGTAATGCTGTTGAAATAAATGCATTCCGAGTTTTGGATATCAAATTTTAGTACCTTGCTAGAATGATATATAAATCAGGCAATATGGAAGATAAATTAAGATTTTTTCCTTTTTTTTCAAGAACTTTATATATTAATCTAACTGTAGGTTTGTGAAATAATAGGGTTAAACTGAATTCCCATGTCCCATAGCTCAGCTAACTCACAGTACTAACAGTATCAAAACCATTGGACATTTAGTGAATGAGGGTCATAGTTCACTATACTAAATAGCATGCAGTAACCAACCTTAATATATATCTGGTAAATGAAGAGTTGGAATCATAAAAGTACAGTGAAACCTGTCTTAAGCAGCCAGACAAGGGAATTAGCAAATGTGACCTTTAAATGCAGGTAGTTGCTTAATAATGGTTAATTTGCTCTTTAAGCATAACAATTGGAAATAACAAACGTGGCTGCTTAAGGCAAGTAATTGCTTATTAGAGGTGACTGCTTACAGAGGTTTTAATGTATGCCTATACATGGTATATGTCCAATAATACAAGCACCATAATTAATCTATAAATAAAAAACTTTATATTAAATCATCATGGCAAATCAGCATACCGAATATCACAGCAAATGACCTTAAAATGAATAGCGATATCTTATCAATTGCTTGTAAAGTTTTCATATAAATAAAATTAAAAAAAATGCCAGATGTTCCTTAATAAAATAGTACTAATTAATTGATAATAAAACAGTTTTTAAATTTATATTTTTTTCTATTAATACAAACCACAGGGGTACGGAGACTAGCAAGAATTAACCCCACTTCTTCATCGAGTGTGATTGATACAAACTTGGGGGAGCGTCTAGTTCTACCCCTTTGTCATATTTATATATCCATAATTTTTTTTTTATTATTTTGTTTTCAATTGTTGGGCATATAGTTTTTTTTTGAGGGGTGGGGGGGGGGGGGGTTAATTCTTGCTAGGCTCCGTACCCCTGTGATACAAACCTGTTAAGTGTATAAAAAATTAATATCATTATGTTCATTTTTACTATATGAATAATCCACTGGACAAAATGAATGTGGTTTATATCAGATTTATGGGCTGTAGATCTCCTACACTTAATCTGCAATATTAATCTATCAACCTTTTATGTCTATAATGAATTTTACCTAGTTTAACTCTCAGCTTTTGACATGTACATGTACTCAGAAAAGATTTTATTGAGAAAGGCTGGATGATCATACTGACAAAATCATTAATAATACCTTTACATTAACATCTCACTATACAGTTGAATTGTGTTCTTTGTTCTGTATAAAATAAGGTCTAGGATTTCCATGGTAAAAAAAAGAATTCAATATAGAAGTTGTTTTTTTCCATAGCAGGAATGTAAACCCACATAAAAATGCACAATAACTGGTAGGTGACACCCTGCGGTTTTCTGAAAAAATGCTCGTAAATACATACATATGTTAAACTCCTATAAAAGTCACTTTTTTAACACCACTGATGTCTTATTGCAGTATATGCTATACAAACTTTTGCTATACTCATCTGCAGTAAGAAATCACAACTACTATGAACCATTTTGAAAATATTTCAAAACCAAATTACATAGCCCTTATTTTTAAGCGCAAGAATCATGTTACCGTGGGAAACAAGGGGCGTAACTGTGTAGCGAGACGTATATATTCTACAACTGTAAATATCACTTATCATAGTTTAGTGCCCCAGATAAGAATTGACTGAATAGGATGATTGATTGATTGATTGAATATTTAGCATCATTTTTATGCCATCGAGGGCTAACAGACAATCAGTTAACCTAACCACTGTTTCCTGGGATTAACCAGTATTCGAGCACACCCCTTCTCCGCAAGTAACTGATAACATTCCCACTTGAATCAGTGGTGAGAGACGAATGATAATGAGACACAATGTCATATATCAATCATCACGGAGACTGTTGCTGGGCGGGGGATTTGAACTCACGACCCCTGGATTGATAGTCAGACGCGTAACCGACTGAGCTAATCGGGCCCGGCATAGGATGAAAACTCTTCAAAATGAAAATAATTGAGTGAAATCTTATAATCAAAGAATTAATTGGGAGATTTTCACTCCTTAAGTTTACAATAATTCAGTGAAACATGTATGGGGTAATCTCTACATGAAAGTAATTCAAATGTCTTACTTTGATTTAACTAGTCTATATTAAAGGCACTCTATTGTAAAATTGTTGCTGCCTGTAACTCTTGATTTGCACAATCAGCATTGTATCAAATGTTGCAACCTGCAACTTTAAAACAAACTAGTTGCTTCTTGCACAAATGCAGCTGTCTGCAACTCAGAATTTCTGATCTAATTCGTTGTTGACAATATCAAATAATATTGGTTTAAAACTTACTTATTAAAGAAATGGGTGTTGGGGGTAAAAAGTAACTAAAAATTGTACTTTGATTTGGGTTAGAACATAGTTTTTTTCCTTTGCAAGCTGAGATTTTTGTTCTCACTTCTACATTTTGTCAAAGTGTGTGATCTTGATCATCTAGACACTTTCATTACTATGTATGATTAATATGCAAACTCCTGTATGAGAAAGCTGAATAAACTGGTGCCTGTCTCTAATTTCACTCATGTGAGGCATGAACCATAATAACCGGGAAACAGTTTATCTGGCTATTTTGTGTTTACCGAAATACAGGAAATATGAAACAGCTGTTTGGATCATGTGGGTACACATGTATTAGCAATATTTGGCGCGAAAGGAAAATTATTTGCATGACAGGTACACATTACAGCAAAATTGTTTGTGTTTTCCATGCATTTATTTGAGTAAAATATGCAAATACGCAGCTTATCTGGAGCACTGATAGTTTGATAATGTGACTCTGAAATTTACCTGGTGTTTTTTATCCTTTCAGTATACTGTATTCCCCCAAATAAATGCCCCCCTGGGGGTGATGCATTTTTGAAAAGGGGGGCATTAATTTGGGTACCCAAAAAATTGGTGGGTGGGTGGGCATTTATATGGGAGGAAGCATTTATATGGGGGAATACGGTATATACATGTACAGGAAATCAATATTATATATACACAGTTTTCAAAAATCATATGCAACTTCCCCAAAACTAAAACAATACATCACTCTGATAAATCTTCATTTATTCAGAGATGGAAGTAAAAACACATTAACATATATATGTTGTATGTTGAATGTGGTCGGAAATAAACATGCAATTTTTGTATACAGTTTAAATTTGTAATACTCATTTTTAAGTGGTAAATTTTTTATTACATAACAAATAATTGGTACTGACAACCATCATAGTAATGATGCTGGTGCTGACAACCGTCATCGTAACGGTGTTGATATACAATTTTTAGTCTGCTTAAGAATATATTTTCCCCTATTTAATATCTTTGCAGTTCTTAAAAAAAAATCTGCCCAACGGCCATATTTGAAAAAGTATTTGTTTACTACGCTCCTACAGTAATATCCACCAAAATTACAACTAACTATTTTTTTTATTGATTTTGAAAGCATTGGTGTGTTTTTTTTTATGAATTCTGTCCATTTCTTTGCAAAATGTCAATAAACAATCAAAATCTGACAAAAAAAAAATGACTACCTTTCTACCCACATAAAAATACTGGATCTGAGCACAGCAAACAAACAATATATCAATGATGGCCTTATTCAAACCTGCAGAATGGGATCACATACATGTACATGTTTTAAGTTTAAATAGTGTTGGATTATAAGATCATACAAGATCTTTCTTCATTCCCATGCATAATAAAAACTTAATCTTTGGACAAAACACTTCAACTTCAAGCATTGCCTGTTTACAACTGTCATAAATAATTTGAATAAACAGTGTAACAAGCATAAAAGTTAAACATTTTTCATTTTGAATAGACTCCACTTGTCCGACATTACCAGTAACAATCTAACGGTACTTCATTTTTTGTTATTTAAGCCGTTTATTTCACTTGCCCTTTACTTTAACCCTTTACTCCATAGATACGAGTTTTCCTGCACCAATCACAGAAGGCCTTTGAAAACAGTGCAGGAAGAGTTCAGATTGCTCGTAACGAGCAATCTGAACACTTCCTGCACTGTTTTCCACTCTGTCAGTTAATATAAACATAATTCCCAAATAATTCTAAAGCCTTCTATATAAGGTGTCCAAAGGTGTCTATATTAGGGGTGTCCAAAGGCGTCTATATGAAGTAAAGGGTTAAAATGATCTTAATAATAATGACAAAAAAATATATTTTGATAAAAAATATAATCCCCCACCCCCTCCATGTGTATTGTACTACTACGAGTCTGGGTAGGTCTAAAACTATCCTTTTAAAGCTGGATGGCACACAGAAATGTATACCCCAGACCCATGTCACGGCATCCCACCCAGGAATACTGTACCACAACTGGACTGGGCATGCTGCTGAGGTTGGGAACTATCCTACTAATGCAGATTTTAGTATGATTAAACAAATCATGGACAGCTTTATCATTATTTAGATATTTGATGCGCTGTCTATTCAGCCCAAGACACAAAAAAAATTAATTGTCAAAATGCTCCTTAGAGACTTGCAATAAATTGCACTTATGCAGGTAAAAATGTTTAGTACAACCCAGCCAGAAATCACTTTCTTAGCTGTACTTAATGGGTCAGTAAATTATTAATTATCTTGGAATTTGACAGCATTACTTCCAAAACCTCCAGCAATTAAGAATGATTATTTTAACTTAATAACAAAAAATGGCCATCTTAATCCCCCATGTATATACATGTTTTATGAGCAGCAACTTTAAATTACATTTTTATATATATGCAAACAAGTACATTGTTAAGCTAGAGCAGCATGAAAATAACACTAACATTTCAATTTGAGTATTTGTAATGTAAACATTAAAAGCATTTGTTATCAAGAGATACAAACACCACTATTTTCCATTTTAGCATTTATACAATTATGTATCTATTAAATACCATTTATAACAAAATATACGTAACATATATGTATCTGCCAATCACACCTGGTGGGGAGTAGGAGTAACGCTGTTGTGTTTATTACCTAGTTAGGCATATTTGACCCTTTACTCTATAGATACGCGCTTTCCCGCACCAATCACAGAAGGTCTTTTAAAACAGTGCAGGAAGAGTTCAGATTGCTTGTTAAGAGCAATCTGAACACTTCCTGCACTGTTTTCCACTCTGTCAATTAATATAGCATAATTCACCCAATAATTCAAAAGGCGTCTATATTAGAGGTGTCCAAAGGCGTCTATATTAGAGGTGTCCAAAGGCGTCTATATTAGAGGTGTCCAAAGGCATCTATATGAAGTAAAGGGTTAATTAAAAAGGTATTAGTTATATGTAAGGAAAGAGTTACAAACAATATATTCATTTTGGTAGATATGACACATGCATCTAGTTTCTTTATAATTAAAAATATTTCATATTATTGTATGCTATATACTTACTGAAAATAAGCTATTCTGTAAACCAAATGGAAAAGGAGTCAACCTAGTTAATGCCACAACTTTAAATCCATGTTTCCCTCCAACTACATTAATCACAGCCGTCATATTATCATTATAAAATCGTTTAATTATAAAACTACGACAAAATCTCTTCATCGTCACATGTGCAATGGCCACGCCCACTGCGCTGCACACTTCAACTACTATGGGTCCATAAATTAATCCATATAAATAACCACAAGCCACCATTAGCAAAATCACTCCCCATGCCATGGGGTAAGATACTACTATATATAGAAGCAAAAATATGATAAAACTGACAGTTAAATCTGCGTTCTCCATCCACACTAGCAGATCTTTAATATAGTCCCGACATACAACCAGCAGGAAGCAGATCAGTGAAATAACCACAATTGATGACAATGTAACCTGGTAACAGTTGGAACCCTTTGGCGAGTCTTCACCAAACTCAAATTTTTCCGACGGTACTTTTGGAGATCTCAGAGATGTTGGTAGCGAATTGTTACACGCATCCAGTGCCGACGTCTCAGAATGCGGCGTCTGGTGCGACAAAAACACCTGGTCCATCTTCGATGTTCCACCAATGAGAAATTCTTTGGCTTCTTGTGCGTGCAAATGCTCACGTATACCTTCTGTCCACTGCGTCATTTTTTTTTTTAATTTTCTAAACAGATCCTCTGGAAGTGTTAAATATAAAACTGAACGTCCTCTCAACAAATATCACTGAGTGATCATATCATTCTGCTACCAATAACTGCTCTACTGAAAAACAACATTTTTTCTACAATCATCACTTATTGGTAAATTCCAAGTGAATGTTGTGTGATTTCCTGATAGATATAATCTCACTAGACTATTTCTCCATACATGTTTTATCAGAATCAGTCAAGATGACAATACGCCTAGATTAAGTTCACTAACTGGCGTAACATTTTATATAGATAAATAAGTCAGACACTGATCAGTGAATGTACTTCAACACCTACTGTAGCTGTAGATATTATCAACTGATATCTCGTTAATATTCACTTTGTTACATTGTCATGGATTGCTTACTGGACGGGGAGTGCAAGGGTTGCTGATGATCTCCTGTTGACGTGTCATGTTTATGTATATTACTATGTAACTTGAGTTCACAGTGTACACCAGTCGTGTATATACATGTCTCCCAGACTGAACGACTGATGGTAGTTGATGGCCACCTATAAATGAAAACAGAAGAAAATATGATAAACTTTTTGTAGAAGCCAAGTACAGAGATATAATGTACAAGTCATGTAGACCCAGATATCGGCAACCAACTCAGTGTCTGATCAAGGTTTACACTGTTTGGATCTTATTCCTGATAACATGAACTTTGTACTGGTATCTGAATGGTCAAAAGGTACATTGAGTAACCCTGAACTAGATCGAAGTGAGAATGTTCTGGGTTAACCAAATGCTATTTAAAGAAGACAAAGATATTATTCACCCTTAACTTGCTTTTCTACAATTTTTATTATTACAGACGGCATTAAAATAAACTGACTGTGAGCCACCCTTAATTAGACTGACATTTCCATATCTACATTATACAATATCACTGATATGAAAAACAAGATTAAAAGATAACCTACATTTTATATAGATTTTCACACACTGGTGACTGACTTTACAATTTTTACTGTTTAAATTGTCTGGGTTTTGGTTCATTTCTGTCAGATAAACTGTTTACAAGATATTCACTCAACTTCTTATATAGAAAATATCATTAATTCAGAATGGGGGTAATAAATGTCTTTTCTCTTCGGTCAGCTCAAATAATTGTGGCTGTGCGATTTTATTCAATAAAAACTTACTTTACTATAGATACACATTATAACCTCTGACCCTGAGGGTAATTACATAACTGCAGATTTAACGATAGATAATAATAGATTTACTCCTAGAACCTTATAATTTTTTTGACCTAATAAACGATAACAGCCTTTTAAATGATATAGCCTATTTAAATACAATAAACGATAAAATCGAAGAAATTAAGGCACAATATGAATTACCCATACATAACTTTAATAATACTGAACAAATTTCAAATGATAAAATAGAATTTATTATAGAGGATCAACTATTTCTTGAGATGTTACTAATGGAAATCAGAGGCAAGTCAATATCTTATTCAAGTTTTAAAAAGAGAGAGACTGACTAGTTAGAAAAAAAAAAAAGGATAAATAAAATAGACAATTTAGAAAAACAAGAATTCCACGTAATGATATGTCTCGTCGTGTCCGCTTTGACCGTTAATACACACATGGGAGAGTAAAAAGGTAAAATATTATATTCATGGAAGAGTTATCTAACTTGGTTAATGAAGTAGGTTTAATGATAAAAAATATTGTTGGTAGTATTGTGTGAAGTTTCGATCAAATGCATTACATGATTTTTGAGATATGAACTTCATGGTAGTTGCATACAACTTTAACCTGTATTTCTAAGTAAAACATATTTTAAAAAAACCCAACTTTCACCAGTATTTCTAAGTAAATAATCATATTTATATTATATAAAAACAAAAAAAAAGTACTCATCACCTGCATTACATTATGTTAGTTGTAACAATGATCCAAGTATGAGTGTCCTAGCACTAGTACTTATTGAGAAATAGTGTAAAAATGAAAAGTTAACATTGGAGGTAAATGCAAAATTCAGCATCAAACAATGTCAATGGACCATGAAATGTAGGTCACATTCAGCATCTGCAGTATATAATGTGATGCAGGGTGATAGTTGTAACAATGATCCAAGTATGAGTGTCCAAGCACTTGTACTTGTTGAAAAATTGTGTAAAAACGAAAACTTGACATTGGAGATAAATGCAAAATTCAGCATCAAACAAAGTCAATGGACCATGCAATGTAGATCATAGTCAGCATCTGCAGTATATAATGTGATGCAGGTGTTAGTTGTAATTATGATCCAAGTATGAGTGTCCTAGCACTTGTTCTTGTTGAGAAATAAGTGTAAAAACGAAAACTTAACGCTGGAGGTAAATTAAATGTTTGACACCATCGCCGCCGGCAGAAAAGCAACACCTTAATCTTGTCTCTCCTTCGTTGCGTCGAGACAAAAACTAAAACCTGACAATCTCGATCAATTAGAAAATTACAAAAATGAGCTTAAGAATATCTGAAAATATAAAATGCGTGGAGCTACGATAAGATTGAGGGCAACTATCATTGAAGAGGATGAAAACCCTTCAAATTATTTTTGCAAATTAGAATCACATAATCATTCCAGTAAAATAATACCAAAACTTGAAAATAATGATGGAAGTTATTTTACTAATCAAACAGAGTTTCTTAACCCTTTACTCCATAGATACGTGTTTTCCCGCATCAATCAGAGAAGGCCTTTGAAAACAGTGCAGGAAGAGTTCAGATTGCTCGTAACGAGCAATCTGAACACTTCCTGCACTGATTTCCACTCTGTCAGTTAATATAAACATAATTCACCCATTGCTGATATGTGGTGAATTAATGCTTTCAATATTAGGTGTCCAAAGGTATCTATATGAAGTAAAGGGTTAAAGAAGCTCAAATTTTTTATCAGCAACTAATGATTCAAGAAGAAATGAAACTCTAATAGATATAAACTTAAATAATGATTTTTTAAACATAACAAATGAAATTCCTAAACTTACATCTATACAGTCAAATTCATTAGATGGTTTAATAACTTTTGAGCAGGCTTCAATTACGCTTAAAGCAATGAAAAATGGTAAAAGTCGAGGAAGTTCAGGATATTATTGTGATTTCTACAATGCTTTCTGGGGTAAATTAGGACATTTCGTTGTACATTCAATAAATGCTGATTTTAATAAAGGAGAATTATCTTTTACTCAAAAAGAAGGGATTATAACTTGCATTCCTAAAGAAAATAAAAAGTAGGTTCCAGATGAAAAATTATAGACCAATTTCACTTTTAAATCGCCTCAGGCTGTATTAGCAAATTGCATTAAAAGGGCTTTAAATAAGTTAATACACTCAGATCAAACTGGGTTCATTGCAGGAAAATTGTAATCCATCATTTAATTGTCAAAAACTATTTCAAATTTTAAATATTTTAGACTGTGTATTAGGATAAGGAGTGTAGCCCACAATCATGTAGTTAAATCAGATTGTAAATGTTACCTCATTCAGTCAATACCCAAAACAAGTTCATGACCCATTAACCCAAATGTATGAATAATACCAGTACATAAATAAGTATACATCAAAACATGTACAAGCAAAAAGAAAATATTTCAGTGTATGAAGGTGTTTTTATTACTGACATATTACTACATTCCAGTACAGTTCATGTATAATGCCAAACAATGTCAGCACAACACAATTAAAGCTTTATAAAATTAACATCATGGCAGCCAGAGGGTAAAATCTGTTGCTGAAAAGTTAATATCTTTATATAAGATTGGCATGTACCAGAATATTATACCCGAATGCATAAATATTTCACACAAAAAATAAGGGCCAGTTACGTACAGTGGTTAATAGTGTGTTGGTTACTCATGCCAGAGGTCATGGGTTTGACCCCGAATTCTACACAATGGTATCTCAATGTGCACTGAAAATATTTTACGTTAGAAAATAGTACATTACAGGGTAATTTGAACTTACAAGTTCATCAAATGAAAAACATACATTTATGTAATACATCTATGTATTAATTAAACAAATAAAAACATAAATTTGTGAAAAGTCTTGAAGAAGGACATATCCATGAGTGGGTGAAGTACTGAAATGGAAGAAGAAAGGAAAGAACAGAGGGGAGTGAATTTGAATCAAGTTCAACAGAATGTGTGGATGGATCATATAAAAAAAAAAGGGACGATAGTGTTACAAAGTGGGACGACAGACCATAGTGTTATTAAGTGGGATGATAGACCATATTTTTACTAAGTGAGACAAAAGTGTTACTAAGTTGGACAATAAACCATAGTGTTACAAAGTGAAATGATAGACTATAGTGTTACTAAGTGGGATGATAGACCAAAGCATAACTAAGTGGGATGATGGACCATAATGTTACAAAGTGGGATGATGGACCATAGTGTTACAAAGTGGGATGATAGATGAAAGTGTTACAAAGCGGGATGTTAGACCAAAGTGTTACTTAGTGGGACAATAGACCATAGTGTTACTAAGTGGGATGATAGACCATAGTGTTTCTGAGTGGAACGATAGACCAAAGCATTACTAAGTGGGAAGATAGACCAAAACATTACCAAGTGGGACGATAGACCATGAAGTTACTAAGTGAGATGATAGGCCATAGCATTGCTAAGTGGGTCAATAGACCATAGCGTTACTAAGTGGGATGAAAGATCATAGCCTTACTAAGTGGGACGATAGACCAAACGTTATTAAGTGGGACCATAGTGTTACTAAGTGGGACGATACACCATAGTGTTACTAAGTGGGATGATAGTGTTATTAAGTGGGACGATAGACAAAAGTGTTACTAAGTGGAATGATAGACAAAAGTGTTACTTAGTGGAATGATAGACCATAGAGTTAATAAGTGGGGTGATAGACCAAAGCGTTACTAAGTGGGACTATAGACAAAAGTGTTACTAAGTGGGACGATAGACCATAGTGTTACTAAGTGGGACGATAGACCATAGTGTTTTTGAGTGGAACGATAGACCATAGTGTTTTTGAGTGAAACGATAGACCAAAGCGTTACTGAGTGGTACAATAGACCATAGCGTTACTAAGTGGGAAGATAGACCAAAACATTACCCAGTGGGACAATAGACCATGAAGTTACTAAGTGAGATGATAGGCCATAGCATTGCTAAGTGGGTCAATAGACCATAGCGTTACTAAGTGGGATGATAGACCATAGCGTTAATAAGTGGGATGATAGACCAAAGCGTTACTAAGTGGGACTATAAACAAAAGTGTTACTAAGTGGGATGATAGACCATAGCATTGATAAGTGGGATGATAGTGTTACTAAGTGGGACATAGACCAAAGCATTAATAAGTGAGATGATAGACGTTATTGTTACTTAGTCGGATGATAGACTATAGCATTAATAAGTAAGACGATAGACCATATCATTACCAAGTGGGACAATAGACCATAGTGTTACTAAGTGGGACGATAGACCAAAATGTTACTAAGTGGGACGATAGACAAAAGTGTTACTAAGTGGGATGATAGACCATAGCGTTAATAAGTAGGACGACAGTGTTACTAAGTGGAACGATAGACCATAGTGTTACTAAGTGGGATGATAGACCAAAGCGTTACTAAGTGGGACGATAGATGATAGTGTTTCTAAGTGGGATGATGGACCATAGCATTAATTTAATAAGTGGGATGATAGACCATAGTGTTACTAAGTGGGATGATAGACCATAGTGTTACTAAGTGGGACGATAGACAAACTGTTACTAAGTGTGATGATAGACAATAGTGTTACTAAGTGGGATGCTAGACCATAGTGTTACTAAGTAGGATGCTAGACCAAAGCATTACTAAGTGGGACGATAGACCATAGTGTTACTAAGTGGGATGATAAACCATACTGTTACTAAGTGGGATGATAGACCATAGTGTTACTAAGTGGAACAATAGACCATAGTGTTACTAAGTGGGATGATAGACCATAGTGTTACTAAGTGGGATGATAGACCATAGTGTTACTAAGTGGGACGATAGACCAAACCGTTACTAAGTGTGACGATAGACAATAGTGTTACTAAGTGGGATGCTAGACCATAGTGTTACTTAGTAGGATGCTAGACCATAGTGTTACAAAATTTATAGAATGTTGGTCACTTAAGCTAGTAAGACCCCCAACTCAAATTAAAAAACAGCATTCCAAGGCCTGCTTTCACAAAAATAGTTAAGTCTGTTATTTTACAGTAAATCAATAGTGCGCTCAATTTCATACTAAAACTGAGCACACTTTTCGAGAACTGGAGTGGTTTCACCCAGCAAGTGAACTCGGAAGCAGACTTTGCAATCAACTAAGAATAAGTAAATATAAACTTCATGGTCGTAGATGCACTTCAATTATTGAGTGGGTAATTGTGATCTCCACTACAAGACATGCCATTCTTAAAACTGAATAATAGCACTGGTAAACAAGTAAGGTGATTTATCAAGGAAAATCACCTAATGGCTATTGATATGTCTATTGATAGGGACGTGTTGTTTGGAGCACTTGTACAAATAAGGGCTGTGTTGTTTAGAGCACTTGTTCAGAATCAGTGACAACAACAAAAAAACCCCAAAAAACCAAATGCAACAAAAGCACTTGACTACCTTACCTGGAAAGAACATAATTTTATAATTTACAGATATCTATATAAGTTTAATGCATTTTTACCAAAACTTTGATAGTTCTGGAATGTTGGCTCTTGCCAAAATAAAATCCTCCCCTCCTGTGTGTTTATTAGGAACAATACAGTAACAAAGATGTATAATAAATGAATATATTAAACACATATGGTATACTTATGCCAGGTCTTGTTTACAATACACAATAATATATTGTTATGTAGTATATAGGTATACATACACATTTGTAATTAATATCCCTGATTATGTAACACTAGATGGGAAGCAGCTGCCATCTCTCTCTAGTTTGGAGCTAGAAATTTTATATTTTAAATCACTGGGCTGATTCAGATTGCCTTAGAAATCCATAGCCTCAACAATCTGGCCAGCACTTGGTGAACAATTACAGGTAATCTATGCACATCAGCTGAAACACTTGTTAACATTCAATGATAAGGTATGGTACAGTTTTGAGTTCAACTTTTCAAGAAAAGGGGAGTTCTTGTACCTGCTGTGGCATCATAGTCGGTTATTAATACTTTATGGATCTTCGCATTTGTCTTCACTAACATAAAGGGCAGTTCAGTGGACAAGTTGCATAATTCGGTTTTACAAGATTTTGAACATGAACATCCTAGTGTGACCTTGACCTTTGAGCTACTGAACTTAATCTTACGCATGACAGTTCTTCTCATTGTAGTGAAAACTTATTCCATGCTCTCAAAATCCCGGTATGCATGAGAAAGTTATAACCAGTTAAGATCGGATGAACCCACACATGGATGCCCACACAACATACACCAAACTGCCGTTGTGACTACTGTGTTGAGCTTATCGCACTCATCACAAGCATACTCGAAAATAGTATTAGTCTTAATTACACTTAAAAACTTCATTACCTTTAAAGGGAATACATCTGGATATTTCATGTTTTTTCTAATTGGCCAAATTATTTTTTTCCCAATATACCATGTCAATAATTCACTGACCCTGTAATGGCAAAAAAGATATCTATTAAAAAATGCCAAAATAATAGATTGAAAAGGAATTTCCTAACTTGTGCAAGGCGCCTATGTTAGACTTAAACAGATTTCCTGCTTAAAATTGCAACATATTTTGTGACTTATTAAATGAGTGACGCGATTACATTTTGATTTCAATATGATCCGTTATACAAGTTTACATTGTTTCATCTTTAAAAGAGTCAGAATGACGATGTGACGGTCACCAAACAGTATTTAAGTGATGTCTATTTTTAGAACGAGATTTTGTTTCAAGTTTACAACTCAAATTTTCATGTCAATTTTGTTACGTTTTGGCGGATTTGACATACTGAATTATTTGATTGATATTTATTAATGATAATGAGATGCTTTTTATTCATTTTGTTAAATAATTCATTTTTTAAGACAGTTATAACATTTTATCCTGATACACTCTTAAAGGGACTCAAGGTTCAAGTGTGATAAGTGGAGCATGTGGTCTAGTGGGAGAGCACCCAACCCATAATCAGAGGGTCATGGGTTCGATCCCCCCATGGCTTTGTGTGGTGTCCTTGAGCAAGGCATTTTCCACATATGCTTAGTACTGGTTCTACCCAGGAATATTTTGAGCATGAGTTGTATAACAAGTAATAACTTGTTTCACAATTGAAGTAAAATATTAAGTCCATATTGATTTTAGTGGGAAAAAATTATTTGAATTCTAATAAAGTTTATCTGATGGAATTCCACTGGAATCCACTGGAATACCATTCTTATAAATCATCAATAGTGCCCTATTAGACTGGTTACATATACAAGTCTGCATCATATGACAATGTGTTCATGTTACACAACTAAATATACACCAATTCAGGATGAGTCAGGTGCAAGGTGAAAATTGGTTATATCAAGTGTTGAGTTTGACTACAAAACTAAGAAGCATATCCATGCATTTTTTCCTTACATTAAAAAATTGTTTAAGTAAACTTCTGATTATAAGAATATATATACAATCAAGGTGCATTTTCTTTTGCACAACAAATGTTCCAATTACAAAAATGAAACACTTAAAATGAGTACAGTCATGTCAACAATGGATTCAATAGTTATTAATATGATTATATAAAAAGCAGGATAAGTGGCTTTTAAATAGTCACTTATTCTGAACAAGTGGTCCAAACAACACAGCCCTTATTTGTACAAGTGGTCCAAACAACACGTCCCTTATTTGTACAGCCTGATGTTAATGTTGCTTTTAATCATGTACTTGAACTCTTTACTCACTGTGCCTCTACAAATATATATACAGGTCCAGTTAGCTCAGTCTGTAGTGTGACTGACTATCAATCCAGGGGTAGTTGGTTCGAATCCCCGCTTGGTCACAAGCTCCCCGCTTGATATATATATATATATATATATATATATATGGGAGAGATAATAAATTAATTATTAAAAATTAATTAGTACACCCAAACAATACTGAATTCTTTAAAATTATTTAAAAAACCCGAGCACTTTCGGAATATATATTATTCCTTCTTCAGGGGATGAAAATATAAATGATGATAATGTTAAGATGTCAAACGATTACGATGATAAAAACATGGAAGTTTGGAACAATCACAATAATAATAATAATAATAATAATGTCTATCACTCAATAATATATATATATATATATGGAGATAATTATTTGTGAATAACCAGACATAAATGTACAGACCATGAGCTGATAGCTTTATATGAGTAGGATCCAGTTAAGGATTCAAGACTACTCACATGCTGTATAAAGGACAGTTGTGAATTTAATTATCTCTCTTTATATATTGAATAAAGATAGTGACACTGAAATTGTCCCCACACAACGTGACAAGTACATGTTTATTTAGGTGTATAAACAGTGATATTGCTTGAGGATATCCTCATAGCAAACTGATATATTACACTACTCTCTAACAATTTTATTATCCCTACTTAGTATACTTTTTAAGTCACAAAAATTAAGTATATAACTGTTTCCCTACAAGACATAATACCGCTATGTCTTTCAGTCATAAATATTATTACATTAAATGATCATGTATGAAGTTCAAATTGAGGTTCTGATATTAAGTCTTTTTCTATCATTTACACAGAAAAATCTGTTCCTTCTCTGATAATGTTCTTTGAATGATGTTTACGAAGGTTGAGCCAGAATTTTTTATACACTTATTCTTATAAACTTCCATTTGCATATAGAACCATGTTCCTGGAGTGTATATGCAAAATTTTATGATCATACATCAACAATTTAGCAATCAGTGTCTTCAGAAGGCAGGACAACATCATTTTTGTGTTATTTGACATTATTTTAACCCTGAAATCACGTCTATCACTCAATTAAGGCAGAAAAATCAAAGAGATTGTCAATGCATCACAAAATTTTCTCCACTTCTACCATCTTGATACACGGTTGAAAATGATTCAATGTTGAACAAATTACTTTCACCATCAAATTATGCCTGTCAATATCAATCAGCTTTTACATTAACGTTTTACTTTCATTTGGACAATACTCCATGTTTCACTCAATTATTGTAAACTTACTGAGTGAAAATGACCTAATCAAATCTTTGGTTATAAGGTTTCACACATTTACTTTAATTTTGAAGAGTTTTTACCCTATTCAGTCAATTCTTATCTGGGGCACTGTATAGCTCTTTGAAATGGTAAATAAGGGAAATATAAGGATTAGAATTTTCATGTTGTTGACAAAAATGTGAAAGTTGCTTCGCCTATACAAACTTGACATATTTTCATTCATTCTATTGCAATGTTTCTGATAGTTTGGCCAAGTCATCTGAAGACATATATCTTCTCCTGGTCATAATTTCAATCACAACCATATGATTGGTACCATTACAATTTCATGAAGCTATGTTATCCAATCACAACGCTAGTTTCATGCAAACGCCGTTGTTAACATTAGCTGTATTTTGTTCTGTTCTGTTCAAAGAAAAGGACTTGGAGCTAGCGTAGTTTCCCACGGGTCATGTATGGAGAGTATCCGAATTGACACTTGTGGGTATCTGACGATGGTGTAAAACATGAAAAAATCGATAATCAGCCTGCAGAGCTTTGATATATTTTCAATTGAAAACTGTACTTTCTGGTTATCATTATGGTCGGTCATTTCTTAAAACAATGAAACCTCAGCTTTGTTTATGTCCTCAACAACTGGAAATCAAAACCAGAGCTTAAATGGAGTTTCTTTGAGGATTAATTTTGTACACTCCACTTTCAAAATAAGGGCATACTTGATAATTTTTGTAAGAATGTTGCTAGTAAATGTGCACTGGTGAGATAGGTTTAGTCTAAATCAATGGAAAGTGTATGCTTTCAGTATTGAATCTTTGAAGTTTTTGATCTTTATTTGACAGAAGACAAGCCGCAATAAAGTAGTTTTTTTGACTCCTTTTTGTATAATACGTCCTCTTCAAACTAAATTTGCGCCCTCCATTTTTTTTTATACCATACTATGATTCCTATGAAAGTTCTATACAATTCAACAATTGAGTTTTGCTGAAATTGAAACACTTGAAAGCATATTACCAATTAATTCAACGTCTACAAGTTTGAGATAAATTATATATTATTGTAACCATAATATTTAATAGCAGATAAATATACCCTAATAACTTTAAACTAACGGAAGTAAATAGCTTCTGTACTGCTGCATTACAAGGTTATAATATTTATCAAAGGTAGTAATATTATTTCTATGATCTGTCTTGGTACATTGTAAAGGTTTGTGTGGAGTGCAAGGTCTAGCGGTAGAGCATCAGTTAGGTCAACAATAAAAGAGTTATGTTTCCGGTGGCCCGACTGACCATAAATTTTTATGACCTCAAATTTTGAACAACAAAATCAGGACGATTTTTTATTCATTTTAATAAACAATAGGTCTGAAAGTTTGACTGGTCAGTGATTACCTATCTGTGTGACCATATGTGAAAAACAGCAAGGACAGTTGTTTGAAACAGGTCAAAGAGGTGAAGGACCCCCACCTCCTCTACTTTAGCCTTTTATATGATAAACTAAAGTTATAAATACATTGGGATGATCCTATGAAGTCTTCAGCTTAATATTATATTTCAGAGTCCTTTTTTTTTATTATTTAATGTTAAAACAGTTAATTGTTACAAGAAATAATTAGCCAATTTATTTATTATTTTTTTAATATTTTAGTGTACTTTAAAATTATTTATATTTGATTAAAATATACTTTTCTATTCATGAACCCTAAAAGCCCTATCATTGAAAGAAACACGGAGCCCATTTGAAATTTAGCGCAATCCGAAAATTGCACAATCTTTTAGACAGTTCAAAAATCTGGGCTGCGTTCAGTTCGCATAAACGTTTGATAATGTTAGCTTACATATTTTCCTGGACACTGGATCAACCTCATATTTGCACGTAGTACACAATAATTTTAGGGAACCAGGCATTAAATATGTTTGCTGTTTAGCGATGCTGAACGCAGCCCAGGTATTTCTGCTGAAAAATAAATGGATGAAAATGTTTTAACATGTGTAAATAAACCAATGTAACCAGATTATTTCAATCATTTACACGATAAAAGATATTAAGATATTCCTTCACCGAGCTTTTTATTTTTAATTTACAAATACAATATCTTGACCAAATTTTCACATGTCACCGAGAACAATGTTTAGCTGGACTGTGTATCAATTTTTCAAAGACTGTCACACATTATGCACATAAAACCAGTTGGTGTGTAAAGAAATATAGTCAGTGAATAAACCAGTCCACGGAGTATGAAAACAATGAAAAAACACAGAATTTCTTTGCTCCACTTTTCCATTTCTAATGTCAATGGCGATGCCCAGCGCCAACCCTGATTCATATTCATATATTTTCAATTTTGCGTCCTCAAAAACAATGCGTCCGACAGGATGCACATAATAATTATTCTTTAACCATGCGTCCTCAGAAAAAAATTGTGCACCTAGGACGTGGCATGCACATCAAAATGAATCACTGCTTGTAAGAACTTGGATTCCCAATTGATGTTAAATAAATAAGTTTAAAATATTGATTGAATATTTAGCGTCATTTTTATGCCATCGAAGGCTAACAGATGATCAGTCAACCTAACCACTGTTTCCTGGGATTAACCAGTACTCAAGCACACCCCATCTCTGCAAGTAACTGATAATATTCCCACTTGAATCAGTGGTGAGAGACAAATGATAATGAGACACAATGTCGTATATCAATCATCACAGAGACTGTTGCCGGGCAGGGGATTCAAACTCACGATCCCTGGATTTGATAGTCAGACGCGTAACCGACTTAGCTAATCCGGCCCGGCTAAGTTTAAAATAATAAAAATATATATGTTAAAAGTTAACAGAAGACACAATCTAAATTTAAAGATTAACTGAATCAAAGGAGGGCTAAAAATTGAAAACATTCATTTATTTTTTAAATGACTCAATCATAGTTACGTAATGTATCATATTCATGTGACTGGGCATGTTGATATTAAATTAATACAAGAGGTTAGAAAGTAGAACCGTTTGGGTGTCAACAAACGGGACTGACTTTGACAACCAAACTGAAGCTTCTATGGTGATTCTATAACAGTTTAGTGAAAAAGTAAAGTCATTCTATTTAAGAAGATGCTACTGATTACCTGATGTGGTTTATCCCATTTTCAAAAACATACTGTAAGCGAGAACATGTTATGACTTACACGCCTCAAGATTGTATTTCGGTGTGTTTTGGATACTGAGTCGCTTGTAGCATTGAAATATGACATACATATCGCTTACGCCATTATATATTGATAGTAGGGTTTATCTCCCTTATACCAATAATTAGTCATAGGTGCTTATGTCGTCTTAACAGCTTATCGCATGAGATGACATGCTGAACTGAGGCCCTACAGGGAATACCGAAATCTGAGCTCTATACATAGATCTAACCAATAATGAGCCCGATAATAAGCCATAAAAGAACTACTTATGAAACATGTTGATGAAAAAACTAAAAGCTGTCAAAAGAGGGCATAATTATGTAGTACCGTCAAATCATATCTGATCAGAAATGCATTGCAACTTTCTTGCATTTCAGCAAGAACCATATATATTGTATTCTCATCGGCCTCCCCATATGTATTGTATCCTCGCAAGCCTCACCATATATATTGCATCCTCACCAGCCTCCCAATATGTCGTGTATCCTCACCTGCCTCCCCATATGTATTGTATCCTCACCTGCCTCCCCATATGTATTGTATCCTCGCAAGCCTCACCATATGTATTATATCCTCACCGGCCTCCCCATATGTATTGTATCCTCACCTGCCTCCCCATATGTATTGTATCCTCACCTGCCACCCTATATGTATTATATCTTCATCGGCCTACCCATATGTATCGTTTCCTCACCAGCCTCCCCATATGTATTGTATCCTCACCAGCCTCCCCTATTTATCGTATCATCACCAGCCTCCCCATATGTATTGTATCCTCATCGGCCTCCCCATATGTATTGTATCCTCATGGACCTCCCCATATGTATTATATCGTCACCTGCCTCCCCATATGTATTGTATCCTCACCGGCCTCCCCATATTTATCACATCCTCACCAGCCTCCCCATATGTATTGTATTATCATCGGCCTCCCCATATGGATCGTATCCTAACCGGCCTCCCCATATGTATCGTATCCTCACCAGCCTCCCCATATGGATTGTAAACTCACTAGCTTCCCATATGCATTATATCTTCCCAGGCTTCCCCATATGTATTACATCCTACTGACCTCCCCATATGTATTGTATCATCACCAGCCTCCCCATATGTATCGCATCCACACCGGCCTCCCCATATGTATATTATCTCCCCAGCCTACAGGCCTCCCCATATGTATTGTATCCTCAACTGCCTCCCCATATGTATTATATCCTCACTGACCTCAAAATATGTATCGTATCCTCACCAGCTTCCTCATATGTATTATATCCTCATCGGCCTCCCCACATGGATTGTATCCTTACCGGCATCCCCATATGTATCGTATCCTTACTGGCCTCCCCATATGTATTGTATCCTTACTGGCCTCGCCATATATATAGTATCCTCACTGACCTCCCCTTATGTATTGTTTTCTTATTGACCTCCCCATATGGATTGTATACTCACTAGTTTTCTCATATGCGTTATATCTTCCCTGGCCTCCCAATCTGTATTGTATCCTCACGGGCCTCCCCATATGTATTGCGTTACACCGGCCTCCCGATATGTAGTGTATCCCCACCGGCCTTCCCATATGTATTATATCCTCACTAGACTCCCCATATGTATTGTATCCTCCCCGGCCTCCCGGCCTCCCCATATGTATTATATTCTTCCCAGCCTCCTGGCCTCCCCATATGTATTATATCATCACCAGACTCCCCATATGTAGTGTATCCTCACCGGCCTCCCAGTATGTAGTGTATCCTCACCTGCCTGCCCATATGTATTATATCCTCACCGGCCTCCCCATATATATAGTATCCTCACCGGCCTCCCAATATATATCGTATCCTTATCAGCCTCCCCATATGTATTGCATCCTCACTGGCACCCCCTATGTAGTTTTTCCACACCTACCTCATCATAAATATTGTACCCTCACCGGCCTCCCAATATGTATCCTATCCTCACCAGCCTCCCCATATGTATTGTATCCTTATCGGTCTCCCCATATGCATTGTATACTCACTAGTCTTCCCATATGCATTATATTTTCCCCGGCCTCCCCATATGTATTATATCCTACCGGCTTCCCCATATGAATTGTAACATCACCAGCCTCCCCATAAGTATCGTATCCTCCCTGGCCTCCTGATATGTATTGTATCCTCTCCGGACTCCCCATATGTATTGTATCTTCCCTGGCCTCCCCATATATATTGTATCCTCACCGGCCTCCCCATATGTAGTGTATCCTCACCGGACTCCCCATATGTATTGTATCCTCACCGGACTCCCCATATGTAGTGTATCCTCATGGGCCTTCCCATATGTATTATATCCTCACCGGCCTCCGCATATGTATCGTATCCTCACCGACCTCCAAATATGTATTGTATCCTCCCTGGCCTCCCCATATGTATTGTATCCTCACCGGTCTCTCCATATGTATTGTATCCTCACCGGACTCCCCATATGTATTGTATTCTCACATGACTCCCCATATGTAGTGTATCTTCATTGGCCTTCCCATATGTATTATATCCTCACCGGCCTCCGCATATGTATCGTATTCTCACCGACCTCCCAATATGTATTGTATCCTCCCTGACCTCCCCATATGTATTGTATCCTCACCGGCCTCCCAATATGTGGTGTATCCTCACCTGCCTCCCCATATGTATTATATCCTCATCGGCCTTCCCATATATATCGAATCCTCAACGGCCTCCCCCATATGTTTATATCCTCACTGACCTCCCCATATGTATCGTATTCTCACCGGCCTCCCCATATGTATTGTATCTTCCCTAGCCTCCCGGCCTCCCAATATGTAGTGTAGCCTCACCTGCATCCCCATATGTATTTATATCCTTACCAGCCTCTCAATATGTATTGTATCCTCATCGGCCTCCCCATATGGATTGTATCCTAACCGGCCTCCCCATATGTATCGTATCATCGCCGGCCTCCCCATATGTATTGTATCATTATCGACCTACCCATATGGATTGTATACTCACTAGTCCTCCCATATGCATTATATCTTCTCCGGCTTCCCCATATGTTTTATATCCTACCGACCTTTCTATATGTATTGTATCATCACCAGCTTCCCCATATGTATTATATCCTCACAAGTTTCCGCATATGTATTGTATCCTCACCGACCTTCCCATAAGCAATGTTACATCACCAGCTTCCCAATATATATTGTATCCTCACATACCTCCCCATATGTATTATATCATCACCAGCCTTCCAATATGTATTGTATCCTCACAAGCCTCCGAATTTGTATTGTATCCTCACCAGCCTCCCCATATGTATCGTATCCTCACCGATCTCCCGATATGTATTGTATCCTCACCGGCATCACAATATGTATTGTATCATCACCGGCCTTCCCATATGCAATGTATCCTCACTGGCCTTCACATATGCAATGTATCCTCACCGGCCTCCCCATATGTATTGTATCATCACCAGCCTCCCCATACGTATTGTATCATCACTAGCCTCCCCATATGTATTGTACCAACACCAGCCTCACAATATGTATTATATCCTCACAAGCCTCCCAATGTGTATTGTATCCTCACCGGCCACCCATATGTATTGTATCCTTACCAGCATCCCCATATGTATTGTATCCTCACCGGCCTCCCCATATGCATTGTATCCTCACCGGCCTCCACATATGTATTGTATCCTTCCCAGCATCCCGATATGTATTGTATCCTATCCATATGCATTGTATCCTCACCGGCCGCCCCATATGTATTGTATCCTTACCAGCATCCCCATATGTATTGTATCCTCACCAGCCACCACATAATTTTATGTAGTGTATCCTCACCAGCATCACCATATGTATTGTATCCTCACCGGCTTCCCCATATGCATTGTATCCTCCCCGGCCTCCCCATATGCATTGTATCCTCACCAGCACCCCCATATATAGTGTATCCTCACCGGCCTTCCCATATGTATTGTATCCTCAAAAGTCTGCCCATATACAATGTATCCTAACCAGTCTCCCCATATACATTGTATCATCACTAGCCTCCCCATGTGTATTGTATACTCACCGGCCTCCCCATATGTATTGTATCGTCACTGGCCTCCCCATATGTATTGCATCCTCACCGGCCTCCCCCTATGTAGTGTTTCTTCACCAGCCTCCCCATATATATGGTACCCTCACCGGCCTCCCCCTATATAGTGTTTCTTCACCAGCCTCCCCATATATATTGTACCCTCACCGGCCTCCCCATATGTATTGTATCATCACCGACCTCCCCCTATATAGTGTTTCTTCACCAGCCTCCCCATATATATTGTACCCTCACCGGCCTCCCCATATGTATTGTATCATCACCGACCTCCCCCTATATAGTGTTTCTTCACCAGCTTCCCCATATATATTGTACCCTCACCGGCCTCCCCATATGTATTGTATCATCACCGACCTCCCCATATGTATTGTATGCTCACTGGCCTCCCAATATGTATTGCATCCTCACCAGCCTCCCCATATATATATATATATAATTATATTGTTTCCTCAACGACCTCCCCATATGTATTGTTTCCTCTCCAGCATCTCATTTATTGTATCCTCACCAGCCTCCAAATACGTTTTATATCCTCACCAGCTTCCCCATATATATTGTATACTCACCGGTCTCCCCATATGTATTGTTTCCTCCCCCAGCATCCCATATGTATTGTATCCTCCCCGGCCTCCCCATATGTATTGTGTACTCACCAACCTCACCATATATATTGTATCTTCACCGGCCTCCCCATATGTATTGATTCTTCCCCCAGCATCCCATATTGTGTGTCATTTGACACATTTAGCTAACCGATGATTGGACCCCTGGCAAGCATACACAGTAGTTTATAACTACAATATCTTGGTTATATCCATGCCCTACCAAAATCTGTTAATTAATGTCAAATATATTGCACAGGTGAGCGATTTAGGGTTATCGTAGCCCTCTTGTTATTGATTATTACCTATAACCAACCACCAAAAATTAGTGTTAATCTAACTGCATTGTTAAATGTATTATTCAAATAAGGTGTTTCCCACAGCATGATTTGTGATTTCTTTCTACGACTCTGAATCGAAACCATATATTGGCATTCAACTGATACTTTAACATAGTTTTGTTTGTTAAATATTTCATTTTTATTCAACAGAGAGCAAATGTATTTCAAATATAATGTACGTATGTCTGCATATTTGTTTGTTAAGAAATGATACTAAAATAAACTATTTGTATCGTATCATAATATGAACACTGATTTATTTTTGCAACAATATGGAAGATACATGTATATTGAATGATACATATTTTGTGGAAACAATATCTTACATCTCTTTAATCCTTCGTCTTGTCTGATATAAAAATAGCAGACATGAAATATAAATAATGCCATACAACATGCTCTTGTGTGCTCATATCACTTGAATATAAATAATCTCACAAAGTAATTTGTCATTTACCAGGAATATACATGTACATATTTATACAATAACAACATAAGAAACCTATTTCCAAGTTTATGTTATTAAAGGGAATATATCAGGAAAAATATGCCACGAATGTGTTAAAATTAAATCTATTTTTAAGATTAATTACATCTCATTATCGTTATTAAATAAAATCTGAATGCTTTGGTATGTCAAATCCACCAAAACATGACAAAGTCGATATTTAAATTGGAGTGGTAAACTTTAAACGAAATACCCATTCTAAAAGTAGACAGCACTTAAATACTGCTTGACGTTATTTGGACTATTTCTGAGATGGAACAAATTTTATAAACCTTCATAACAGATAAAATCAAAATCAAATCACGTGACTCATTTAATACGTCAGAAAAAATGTTGCACTATGAGGCGGGAAATCTATTTTAGTCTAATCTAGGCGAGTAGCCCAAGTTAGGAAATCTCCTTTTATCCCTGCCCAGTCGAAGGCAAATATGGTAATGGTCTCCGTCCGTTCGTGCGTGCGCCCCTAACACTTTTGTCCGGAGCATAACTACAAAACTTTTATTGAATCTGCACACAATGACAGAGGACATTGAGGGGAAGTGCAGTGTACAAAACCCTAACTCTACCTTGCTTATTATTTTTAACTATCTCCCTTTATTAAATTTAATTGTCTGGAGCATAATTCCAAAACTATTCAATCGATTTTGTTGAATCTTCACACACTGACAGAGGGCATTGAGATGAAGTGTAGTATATAAGAACCATAACTGTACCTTGCTTACTTTTTCAATTATATCCCTTTATTAATTTACACTTTTGTCCGTAGCATAACTCCAAAACTATTGAAGGGATTTTGTTGAATCTTCACGAACTAGCTCTACCATACTCATTGTTTTTAATTATCTACCTTTATTATACTTACTATGCTTGTCCGAAACATAACTAAAAAAAATATTCAAGGGGTTTAGTTGACATTTCTCACAATTATAGGGGACTTTGAGAGGAAGTACGGTGTGCAAGAACCATAACTCTTTCTTCTGTCTTTACATACGAATTCCCCGTGTTATTATATTTGATTATGCTAATCCGGAACATAACTCAATAAGTGTTCAAGGGATTTAGTGGATATTTCACACAATGATAAAGGACATTGAGAAGTGCAGTGTGTAGGGAGCATAACTCTTCCTTCTGTCTTAGCAGAATTATTCCCTTTTGTATCTTTCCCTTGTTTGGAGCATACCATGAAAAGTTTTAAATTGAATGCTTTGGAACGGCATTTAATGATAGAGATCACTGACAGGAAGTGGACAGTATAAGAATTTGCATCGGCGGTGGATTGGTTAGGTCAAACATGACTCTCTTGTCAATATATTATTTTTACATGTTTAACTAGATATCCTTTTAGCAATATGGTGTCAGTGAGTGTATATAGGCATGATCTATTTGGAAAATGTATGAACCCAATTTTATGTTTGAAAATTTTTGATAAATTCCCTTTAACATACCAAGCATACTGAATTGTATACCCGAAGCACTTAGTTATAATTCTGTTTTAATAAGTATAATTGTTAAATGTTTTTGTGTTTAATTTAGAAAACAAGTATTATGTTCAATTATAAATGTATATTACAGCCGTCACAATATCTGATCCATGGATTTGTGACATCTTAATCTCTAAAGAGCAGAGCCAAATTTCTATCTTTTTACCGTGCAAAGGTTCTGCGTTACATTCCTTTTCCAGATAAATGTTTAACAATCCAAGCTCAAAAATCTCTTTGTTGTCGGAAAACTTTGTTGTCATGGTACGTTGTTACCCTCCTCGTAGTACTAAACGACCTTTTCGCAGATGCTGTGGAAACTGGTATTAATGCATGCAGCCACATTGGGATAGAGGTCTACGTTATTCAATAAAATTGACTCCGCCAAACTGTCCGTTCTTTCGTCCGCATTTATCAACTTCCACCGTTGCTTCCACTTTCTACATTCGTTCTCAAACTCTTCTATATCACCAATCACGTCTGTGATGAAATCTACATGGATATCATGAACCAACTTCAGTAACATCATTTTTTTAAATTTACATTTTTAAAATGTGTTTAACAATTTAAGTTTATACCGAAAAATGAAATATAATTAAAATGTATTTACTGCTATACGAGTACTTACTCAAGCAGTACTCAGCATTAAAATCTGTATTTTCTGCTATTAAGAATGGAGCAGCTTATTTTACTCTTTGTTGTTAACTACGGCTATAAAACTAAAACACACTAGTGCTAAATAGACCCAATGTGCACATCTAGGAACTTTTACGATTAATGTTTTACTCTTTGTTATTAATCACGGCTATAAAACAAAAACACATTAATGATAAATAGACCAAATATACACACCAAGGAACGTTTACGATTATTGGTTTACTCTTTATTAGTAACTACGGCTATACAAAACAATGAACGTACTAGTGCTAAATAGACTAAACATTCACATCATTGGACCTTTTACCTTTATTGTTTATCAAATATTCTCGAATAATGTTCGGATTTATATGACCTGTAAACATAGAGCATTCATACCTGTAACGTTATTTGTGGATAAGGTTTTGGAACGAGGAACTGCGCTTTGAAACGTTCGTTCGACCTTTTGCAGCAATTTTGATTCAATTTCTTATCTGAGAAGGTTCCATGATGGTAGATACATGTTGATTCTCCAATATATACCCATATGTTTCAGATTGTACGCTTGGTCTGTGTTGTGGGTGACCAGCGAACACACGGGGACGTGATGGTTCGACACCAACACAAGCTGTCAGGGAGACGGTTTTGTCATATAATACACCCCATACTTCCATTCACCAGTTACGAGTACTAGTAATGCGGCTTCGACAAGATTGCAGGATTTACGTTGCAACAACAAAGAGAGTGGTGCACATACGCTAACATATGTTAAACAGCAACTGAAGTCACGATGAAATCGAATATCAAAAAGCAAACAAACGCCACTACCATGAAAACGGATAGAAATGTATGAGGGCATCCGCTCTAGCTGCCCATCTTGTCTCACAAAGTGACTGCAATTTCGTGCGTTTGTCCATTTCGTCACGACTTACAAGATCTGCATTAAAATTGTTCTTAAATTCTAGCAGTCATTTTGCAGAATAGTTAAGATCGATGGCGATCTCTTAGACTTTGTCCATCATGTTTCGTGTATATCGTTCTTTAGACGCACGAACGATCGCGAGATTAAGGCAGTGCGCCGTGTAGTAACTTTTATAAGGATTTAAATCTAAAGATGGCACCTGCTAGAAAATTTGAAAGTGTGTACACTCTCCCACTTTGGTTTAACAAACCAACGCGATCATTGTCAAACACGACCTAGCATTTATCGTCAAATACATCAATGTTTGGAGGAATTTGAACATTCCGCCATGTTTAAATCGAAACCGCAACCTCTGGCATGAGTGGCCCACATGAGTATTCTAACCACTACATTTCCGCCCCGCTTCATAAATTAAATTTAGTTAATTGCCGGATGCTGCCTTCCAGCGTTCTTATAATAAATAGAAATTAAAATTGTTTGTGTAATAATTAAATTGTTAATAAGTACGTGTCCCGAGAGTTATATTACTGTTCGTCCGTCTGTCTGTAGACATAACTATGTATATTCGTTATATCATATTTCGAACTAAATCATAAATCCCATTCTGAATTAGATCAAGGCCTTGTAAATATGTAAGTCAGAAACTCAAGTAATCATTTATCTGATGAGTTCATTAAATGTGTCAACATGAAGTCTTCCCTGTGCTCTTTATTATCAAACACGAGTATCTGATATAAACGAGGGTACACCGAAACGTACCTGGCCGTACATAACAAACAGTATACAATTTCATTCCCATTATTTTTCAACATAATCACTTCTGACTTCAGTACGCTTGTTCCAGCGATGCTTTTAAATTTATAACCATAATTTGTCATCTCGGTAGAAGTGTTTTATTATTCCTCCAAAAGTGCTTCAACAGCACCAATGACGTCATTACACTATTTAAGGTAGCTCGCGGTGTTTCTATCTGACTTTTACAACTAGCGTAAATTATCAATAATCTATAATTTGTGCTACAAAGTCTAAGCTTTCGATTTAGCTCCCTTTATATTATAGTACCACAGTTGCTTACTAACGGCGCCCCCTATCGGTACATATTTTCGGATGATTTTTATTATTTTTCTTTTAATTCAATAATCGTTTTAAATAACATTTTTAAATTTCCTGTGATACGATTATTACTTTTATACTGATAGAATACAATTTGTGTTATCTTTACATCTTATCGTTACGACCAGTGACCTACATTATCTGTAATTAGGCCGCTTTAACGACGGTGTTGATTGTACTGCGGATCTGAAAATACAACGACAACGAACATTCAGAACTGATTGCGCTAGATCGAATTCAAATTAAAAAAAACGAAACATCTAAAAATCACAACAAAGTTTGCCTGCGATTTCGGACATATTCATATTGGAAATTACGTCTAGTGCCATTATATACCAATTACCAAAGATACTATTGATTTCGAAAATAATTTAAAAGGTGTATTCCTCCTTAATGTTCGCTTGACGTCATTCAAAATCACAATCAATCGTTGTGTGATTTTAAATGTTTAATTTTGAATTCATATTTATGAAAAAACTAACGTGAACACCCCTCTTTTGCGTTTAAATCAACCCCATCGTAAGGATTAGATGAAAAGATAAATTTTTTGTTTTATTTGCATAATCGTTTAAAAAATACGTTACGCTTCGGGGTGGGTTGACGAGGAGCTGTGGTACTTTCATATAATACATAAAAGCTAAAACGAAAGCTAAGATTTCATAGTACAAGTGTATAGATTAGTGATAATTTACGCCAGATGTCCAAATAAATCAGAAAGGAACACCACGAGCTACCTTAAATGTCTCCCACACAGATATGAGTTTGGGAAAAAGGTAAAATCGGAGGGTGCTAGGTCAGGTAAATACGGTGAATGTGAGAAGAATCCAAAGCCACACTTAGCGACTGTTGCTTCTTCAACTTGAGATTCAAGTGGGAAAGTTATCAGTTACTTGGGGAGATTGGGTGTGCTCGAGTACTGGTTAAACCCAGGAAACAGTGGTAATGTTAACTGAACGTCTGTTAGCCCTCGATGGCATAAAAAATGACGTTAAATATTCATTCATTCATTCATTCAATCATTCAATCAATAAATAAATAAATAAATAAATAAATAAATCAATCAATCAATCAATCAATCAATCAATCAAACAATCAACTTGAGAGGTGTGCACACGTGTATATTCCGGAAGCATAAGGATATCTTCCCTGAGCTTTACTCTCGTTTTTTTCTTTTTCAGATTCTTTGTAACTCTTTGACAGGATACTGTCCATTGATGACCTTTTTGAAGATAATCCACCATGTTTATACCCTTATACCCTTGCAATCCCAGAATACTGAAGCTACCACCATGGCTACTTATGACACATAATCGAACTTCTTTGCTTGAAGTGACCATGATATTTCAATTGCTTGCTTTAAGTTTTTGACTTTTGATCGGATTGATCGACCCATGTCTCATCACGAATCACAGTCCTTCTAAGAAAAAAAAACTTATGCCAATGATACTAAGAACATGTTGGACGCTTACTCTTGTATCATGCATTACTGTACGATGAGCAGTCTTAACTTGAATCTCAGTAGTGGCATCTTTTGGGCGACCAAGTTGTTGGACACCTTCAGTGCTGGTTCGTGCATGTTTAATGCCAGCATTCAAGTTTTTATTCTTAGATGTTGATACGAATGACAGCCACCACCAAATGTAGTTTTCATGTATTGATGAAGTTCTTTGTGTGACATCCCCTTTTTGTGCAGATACTTTGTCACTGCTCTCATCTGTGACTTCTCAATTTTACCAATAGCTCACAATCAAGCGACAACTTATAACAACATATTATATCGAAAACGCTTATGCAACTGTCACTCAAGTTCACTTCGAACACGTCTCACTCTTGATCCAATGAAACAAGTGCGAGATCAGGGACTTTTTGATGTGTCCTCGTTTATAAACCCTCATTAGATTACGTGTTCATAGAACTAAACATTGGCGGATCGCACATTTTAAGTCGTGATTGAGGGGTTCGAAACTGTTGTTTAAATATCAAAGGGGCCTCCAAACTCCAGGTGATCCATGTATGTGTTTTTCACATGTTCACTGATACTTTTTTGGATACCTTTTTTTGATATTCAATTATGTATACACTTATATTCAAGTATGCGCTAATTTACCAGATTCTGCAGTATATGGAGAAGTACACGAGTTATACGAGGCTGTGGTTTATCACTTGTTGTTAGCGATATATTTCAATGAAAACAGTGGTGCATGACATCTTTATTCTTTGTATATATATTATTTATTCACTATTCCGACACGCGTATGCTATGGTAAAACAAGACGTAGCGTAGGCTACACTAACCTAGTTACATGAAACTCGGAGCAACATGTTGTTTATCATGAATGAGTTCTTGCAATTAATTTATAATGTCAAAATATGTCATATGAATACATGGATAAGGCTTTGAGGTCGTTTCACACGTACCCCACAACGTAACCGTACCCATAAACTACGACGACCGTGTGAAATGAACAAACTGGATTCCGTGCATGATTACAGATACGGTACGATTTTGTTGCGACGTAATAGTTAGTGTTCATTAAGTAAAAAAAAACAATTAAGAAACCCAAAGGGAGTAACCGCCAGTATGTGTAAAACGACACTTGCGGTAACAGCTTGAATATTACACTAGCTTTGCGTCGTTTCTACCAAGCTACAATGCAACCATATGATTGGTACTTTTATGATTTCATGAAGGGAACAACGCTAGTTTCATGCAAACGCCATTTTGATAAGACGTTGTTAACGTTGTATTTTGTTCTGTTCTGTTCAAATAAAACGACGCGAGCTAGTGTAATTTCCCATGGGTGGTGAATGGAGAGTATCGGAATTGACACCTGTAGAAACCTGATGACTGACGTTTTAAAGTTGATATTTGCTGAGGCCGTTTCTAAGCATAGTTCGTGCGGTTTTGTAGTTTTATACATTACTTGTTCAGAATTGAATCAAGGGCGGAGTCTGTGCAATGCTATTCACGCGTGAGCAGTAAGACGAACTCATTAATACTTAAGAACGAACTTAATAATTAAATTATTTTTAGGCTGTTTTAACAAATAAGAGCATCACACTTTTGAAAATTAAAGCGATTCCATTTGTTGTCTAATGAGGTTAAACACTATCAAATAAGAGCGACACAATTTTGAAAATTGAAGCAATTCCATTGGTTGTCAAATGAGGTTAAACTATATAGTTGTTAGATTTTAACCTCCTCTAACAACTCCTTTCTCGGACTTACATGTGCATTTCGGAGGCTTAGGAGATTATTTAGGGATGCAACAATTGTTAGATTGCTTAATTCTCCTCGATGGATTAAGTAGCTTGGGAAACGTTCGCAATCCATTAATATTTTGCAGGCCCCCCTTCCCCTTCCCCACCCACGCCTGGCCATTATAATCACACAATAACTGTTAGCCATAATAATAATTTATGTAAAACTGGCTTATTAGCCGTTGGAAAACAACATTGTATACATGATGATATGGTATAGCTGGAAACAATGATTACCCGATGTCTGATAAGGTCAGTTTCTGTGTCATCAATTCAATTTACTTTATAGTACATGTTTGAAGGTGATATCGTATCTTTGTCAACACTGCAGTCATATCAAGAGAAGTAGCATATATGAACTGGTCGGTCACTGCTGAAAAATGACGGAGTATGGTATCCTGCGGTCTGCATTAGCTGTTTTTGTGATTTCCATATTTTTTACATTGGTTTATTGTGACATAATTGTTGAAACGAGCTATGGTAAAATACGAGGCGTACAGAAGGACGAAAGCATCAGGTTTCTTGGAATTCCATATGCGACTCCTCCCCTAGGGAATCTGAGGTAAACTTAAAGAATATATCAATTTCATTTTAAAAAACATATTGTGTGCCATGCATAGTTCGAACTGGCGGATCGGAGTACTTTCAGTAGTCAGTTCTTGGTTTATACTCATTTGGTTAAGTTGGATTGCCATATGCGCTCTGAATTTTTGGGAATCGTTCTCGAGTTTATATATTACCTCGAGTTTGTTTTGGACATTTTGAGGAATCAGTGTTGGTGATCATTGGGTTCCGGGCTTGGATACATTATTAAAGAAAAATATAAATAATTCTGTAAATTTGAAGTTCAAAAATACAAGACCAAAAATATACAACCAACGCAATCTCGAACGAATAGTAATTTCTTTTGGGCAATACAATGTAAATCAGTTAGTCGTTTTATTTTTTTATAAAAGTTTAGTTAAATTAAGCTTAGTTTAAGTTAAAATGTACTTTGGGTCGGGGCAAGTGACACGTATATGCGGACGACGGAGTTCTGATACATATGTATGCCATATACAACAGTCACAACTTGTGTGTAGGGCCGGTTAAATCAGTCGGTAGCGAGTCTTTCTACCAATCCGGGGATCGCGAGTTCGAATCCCCACCCGGCCACAGTTTTCGTGATGATTGAAAAACGATATTGCGTCAATGAGTGTGTTCGAGTACTGGTTAACCTTCCAGAAGCTAAGGAAAAAGTGGTTATGTTAATTGATGATCTGTTAGCCCTCGATGGCATAAAATGACGTTAAACATTTAAACAAACAAATCTCAACATGTGACTTCTAAGCTTACAGATTAAAATATCGAAATATATTCATGCAATAATGTATGTAAGTTTTAAACTTAAATTTCAGATGGCGCTCTCCAGTGAAAGCTTCACCGTGGACACCAAACGTTCTTAATGCTACACTATATGGACCAGCCTGTCCGCAGAAGTACTGTAACAAATATCTTCCAGCTTTAAGTTGCCCGGATGTAGTTTTTGTAACTTGATTTCCATACTTATCTTTTGTTATCTTATGTTTTGTTTTTTAAGCTTATTTTTATTTTTCTTCGATAGTTTAATGCTCAATGACACTATGCATATAGCCACGGAGGCGGATCGAACCGTCGAACCCCATCCCTACGATCTTGGATCCGATGATTTACCACTGATTGTGATAACTTTGCTTCAAGTTTTAAATAATTATATCATTGATTTCAAAATGAACGCGACGACTGTTTCGACAAAAGTAATAGTTTACTTGCGTGCAGTTGTTTTTATATATGATACACGGTGTACTAGTATGCACTATGCAGACTAACACCAACTTCCGTTGAGATGAAGAGTTTCTACATCGTTTCAGGGTTTTCTCATGTTTATATTAACACATTTACTATCTAAAAGTAATGCTCATGCGTTGAATTTACATCTCCAAATTGCATTTTGGCTCTTTATTTAAAATCTTATCTGTTTTATGATATATTTTACAGACATCTGAGAATTGCCTTTACATGAACATTTGGACACCGTTAAATGCAACTGGAGGATCTAATATTCCCGTGATGGTATTTTTTCATGGCGGTGCATTCAAGTTTGGTTTCGCATCTGCGCCTTTATACGACGGCAACAACTTGGTGAAGAACGGCAACGTTATCCTGGTGAACGTCGAATACAGACTCGGTAAATTGATAAATGAATATACTAGTACTTAACTAGATCTACATGAGTTGTGATCATCATCAACGGTTGATTGTCTTAAAGATAAACGCCAACTTGTTCTTTGAAAAACAAATGTAATGGGACTCTAGTAAAGGTTATGGTTGGTTGACTTAAACAATCGGACTAGCTTGGCAGTTTCCATAGTACAACATCAGACTATCTGTTAGATGTTTGTGTCTTTATTTATATATTGCCTTTGGCGAACCGACGTGACCTAAAGCTATGGAGCGGTGCAAATAATCAAGTGTTGCAATACAACTTTCCTAATATTTCATGAAGCAAAGACGAAAGTTGTCCCTGTTTAGAGATAACTGAACCATCGGCACTATCAAGTGGCCGTGCACAACTCGTATTTTTACAAAAAATGTGACGATCCCCAGCTGGACAAGCCGTCTTTTAAAAAAAAACACTCGGTACTTGTTCTACCCAGGACGCGGTCTCGAGAGCGGTTCAAATAAGCTCAAATAAATTAGTACAAACTCAGGGCTTTTTAATTAATATGTGCTCATTTATCAAGTGTTTTAATTAAAACTGTTTAAGAAATGATCGTCACGGTACATGTTTAAGTCATGATAATGTTCAATATTTTGATAGGTCTTCTAGGATTCCTGTACTCGGGAGATGGACCGGACGACTCTCATGGCAACTTCGGTATACAGGATCAACGGATGGCGCTGCAATGGGTGCAAGACAATATAGCCAATTTTGGAGGAAACAAAAATATGGTAACTAAAATTTATGGTTCATATTGTTTTGTATCGCTATATATAAAAAAATAAAGAAACACCACTACCAACACTATTTTTGTTTCAAGCACTGGTCATTCAAAAAATAAATTATATACAAGAAAACATGCTTACAAGAACACACACGTTTGTGTAAACGTTTATATACATCTGTATGCATAACTTACTGCCAATGTTCGGTAGTATTTTGTTCAGCAAGCTTTTGACAAAATCACTTGTCCTAGTCCAATGACCAATAGTGCTTACGTCATGGCCATGACCATCTGGGATATAATCCTGGGCTGCGTTTCACAAAAAAACTTACGATAAAAATCGTCGTAAGTCAATTTGACAATAACATATTGTTTGATTAATTTTTTATCTACATTAAAATAATTAAATTTCCAGAAAATATATAAGTTTCTACATGGTTTTAGCAAATTTTGGATTCATTTTGATGAATATTAAAAATATTATGAATAATTGTTGGTTTACGTTTACGATGATTTTTGTCGAAAGTTTTTTTGTGAAACGCACCCCTGGACCATACATTGTGTCTTTCAGTAAGTTTCTTTATTCGCATATACTTAGTACTGGTTTTACCCAAGAAGACTCCGAGCGTGACTTGCCTGAAGTGTAACAACAATCTATGTAAAATAAAATAAATTTAAAATGATGTCTTTATCTATAGTAATCTCTTTTTATACTTCATGTTTTATCTAAAGCAGTCTATTTAACAAGTAGAGCGATTATATGTTTTTTTACCCTACTGTTAAGCAATTGGTT
This sequence comes from Panopea generosa, assembly GCA_029582155.1. Taxonomy (NCBI): domain Eukaryota; kingdom Metazoa; phylum Mollusca; class Bivalvia; order Adapedonta; family Hiatellidae; genus Panopea; species Panopea generosa. The sequence continues at coordinate 43,654,541 of CM055900.1, forward strand.
ATGGAGAACTAAGTGTTTAAAGCGCTAAACATAATTGGTTAGCATAGAAGAATTGTTTAAGGATCTTGTTTTCGATATTTAATGAAAATTATGTATCACTTTCATTTAAATATGCTTGATTGACGACCGATTTATGTTTCCTGTGTTGCAGGTGACAGTATTTGGCCAAAGTGCTGGAGCACAGTCAGTTGCCATACACATGACGTCGCCTCAATCTGCAGGCCTCTTTAATAACGCCATCATTGAAAGTGCACCGGTGTCAGTTCCATACCGTGACAAGAAAGACGCGCTGGAGTTGTACAACACCGTTAGAAAACTCCTGTCTTGTCCGGAGAACGATATGGCGTGTATGAGGTCTAAAACTACCGATGAAGTCAACGAGGCTCAGCAGAAATCTACATTCAGAGTGACGGCCACGAAGTTATTTGAATTCGTTGAGCCTATTGGTCCAGTGTTAGATGACGTAGATGTCACCACTCAGCCAATGACGGGCGCTGCAAAAGGGCTGTACGAGAATATACCAACCATGATTGGCAGCGTCACGGAGGAAGGTCGAATGTTCGTGTATGCAGTGGACAAGCTTACCATGGAGAAAATCGAATACGAAGCTGCTCTATTTGCCATCGATCCGTCACGTTTCGATGAGATGGAAATCTTATATCCCCCGCCTAAGAATGAATCTGATTGTAGAGACCAATTTAGTCAACTTATTTCTGATTATTTATTTACATGTGGAATACGGAACGTTAGTAGAAACTTTGTAAATTACACCGATGGCCATGTATATAGATACGTATTTGATCACGCATCCAAAGAACACGGTGCCTGGGGCATAGACTACTGGTGTGAAGGTCATGTTTGCCATGCAGCTGAACTTTCATACATATTTCAAAACAATCCAACTAGAAATCATTCTTCAACACCAGACGAGGTACTGCTGTCGGAGATAATGATGTCCTATTGGACAAATTTTGCCCACACGGCTGATCCTAATGTAGGACCTCGCACTATGGACATGAAATGGGTGCCGTACCTGAAGACCTCCAATAAACCCACGATAATGCACTTCGTTACTCCACAGAATAACGCCTTCGTCGATTACAGGAAGAACTACTGCGACTTTTGGGACTCTGTTGGCTATGCAGCCTAGCACAAAATAACTACGATATGGCAATTCAAGGAAAAGGCGCCAAAATACATTTTTATGATGTTTCAAACAAATGAAGATAGCTTACGTTTGCAGGTTCCAGTGTGCTTTGAAGATTTATTTTATAGCGATACAAGTCGCATACCTTATAGAAAGTAACATAGAGCAGCGTTTTAGGTCGTCATCGTGAAAAAAGACACTAGTTCTTTTGAGCATCTTGCGTTTCACTTTCATCGCTGAGACGTGATTCGAACCCGACCTGTATTGGAGAGAGCAGACTGAGTCTCTACTCCATTAGTTAAACATTTTGTATTTTACGTATTCCAGGGAGACAACTCTGTATTAACCACTTATTATTACACGTCTGTTTCTGGATTTTTAACAGAATTACTTTCTTTATAAAGCATACATGCTTATCATTTACAGCGCAAACATTATGATAAATATATTCTATTGAGATGAAATTATATTCATATGCACGCATATATTTACACATTTAATTATTTTGCAATGGTAAAATAGTTCCATACATAATTACAGCACATGGAACATGTATACACACGCATTGATCAAGGTAGTTATGGCACTTTACTCATTGATACATGCTTATGTTAATATTATAACTAACAATGGAGACAACTTATATTATTTAATCTACAGGAGAAGCTTGGCTGACCTCCATTCGAGACACATTTTACTATTTGTTAAGTAAAGCATTAAAAGTCTAAACTCCTAAATATAAATTATGTGTGTTTTTTTGCAGCAACCAGTGAATCGTTTTCATCTAACTGTGAGAGGCAGTTTGTACTAGGCATTAACGACTCATACAATATTACCGAAGTATCGGTTCAATAGTTCGATTCTCGTTAATTTCAACGTAAAGAAGTATCGTCCGCTGACAAGGGAGCGTACTCATACACGTACATTACGTTCATTTTCTGATATCTTAAGCCAATAACTGAAATGTTTCGCCATTCGTTTGCTAACACCGGTTCTTGTTTATGAAACTCTATCCCCTCATACATTAAAAATGCTAATTCAATTTATCAGTTTAAAGCTTTAAATTTACAACACAGTCAACTTATTTGTATTTCTAATCACGCAATTCGTGTAGCTCTTATCAATATCAATATTGACACACACACACACACACACACACACACACACACACACACATATATATTCAACATAAACCCCAGACTAGAATATTTACAACCGAATTTACGATTATTTTTGGATCTTTTCAGATGCTTATTCACAATGCATGATATATATATAGAGATAATTATTATAATATACGCACGCACGCATATATATATATATATATATATATATGTCTTGTCTTGCCCGTTATATCCATGCATATGCATTTTCTGAGCGAATGTTGATATACAGAAATCTAGATCATGGTGACACAACCATCCAGCTCAGGCGAGCAAAGTTGAATGTATTTTCTTGAAATCATTCTAGTAAGAATAAACGTATGACTTGGAAGCAGCGGTACGTATAACGGAAGATGTTCTTATAAAGGCATATTTCAAAAGAGACCTTTCTTTTATTACAGCAAATGTATGGCTTTTATTGGTGGTTGTAAATGTAAAACTGAAAATACAAATAGTTAGAAGTTAGTTTGATATTCGTTTTTTCTATATTTCGATATTAAAAGGCGGTTGTGCAGGTATGTTTTCAAAGTTTTTAATGATTTCTACAAGTACTAATTGTCTTAAATTATGATAGTAGCCCTTCAATAAACCAGTTATTATTGCCTGTGTTTCCTACCAATGCATGAATAGGATTTTCATGCTGATATCGATATTTTTTCCGAACCCGTCATACCGTTAACTCACCTTCCTTAATTCCATTTGATGGTGTAAAACACCATTTTTTTGTTTTAAAAACCTATTTCCCTAACACTTTTAACTTTATAGGTTAATAGTGCTGATATTACTAGACCAATATCCGCATATGATATTAAAACAAATGTTCTATTTTGGAAGTAATATCTATTTATTTCCATGTAGGGTCAAAGAAACCCTGTACGGTCATTTGTCTCGTCTATTTTTACAATGAAAATACTTCTGTAATGTCACTTGTGAGTTCACTGTGCGATCGTTTGGGAGCCCTAATAATTAAATTACTGTTTTATATTATGTTGTAGTTTGATGCAGATTACCACAAAATGGACGATGCATTTGAATCTAAAGGCATAGATGAGAGTTTCATTGAAGTGACAAACTGTGAATAAAGTACAAAACGAATGTTTAATCTCAATGAACACGAGAAGACTGTATACGAACAACTTGATGGAAACAACAGTGAATTGTCGGGATCTTCGTCATCGTCAACGAAAAGTTTCTTGTATAATGATTTTTTTAAAGATATTTATATCTGCAAACGGGCTAAGACAACATAACAGGACAGGTCATAAAAGGAGGTTTCGATTCACCTGCAATATGTGCCAGAAAGGATATAACACCCTATGGAATGGTAAAGGGCATATCATATCACATGATTCGGCGCTAAAAGCAAAATGCAAGACTTATAAAGCAACATTCACCTATAGGAAAAATATTCTTAAACATCAAAATATGTGTAGCTGTACTGCTGAAAGAGTTCTATGTCCTGCGTGCCCCAGCGAGTTTGCGACCAAAGACACATCACAGGAACATACTAAGGCCGCCCACTTACAGAAGAAACATTGCTGCAAAAACTGTGGCAAAAATTTGGCGATCCTGCCTCGTATACCACTTAAAAATGTATATGGACTGATGCATACAGTATCAATCACCATACATGTTACAGTTAAAGGATTTAATGATTTAGACTGTGATGTTTTTTGTACATAGTTAATTCGTTCGTCTAAACAAACAAAAAGCTTATCTTCGTAATTATTTCGAATATATATTAAGTTTAGGCCGTTCATTGTATTGGTTATTAATATGTGAGCATTCATATTTTATTTTATTTTTATTAAATTTATATTTTTTCCAAATTAAGTTGTTTTGTTCGTTAAAATGAGCTAGATGTGTTCTTTCCGTAATGTATAATTGTAATGTACCAGATCACATTCGTCTATCAATTTGAGACTTTTTATTATATCGGTTACATGTGAGAGTCGATTACCTGCGTTATTGTAAATATTTAGTGCCTGAGACGAAAGTCCTTGATTAGTGCCATACAAATATTTTATTAGCAATGGAAATGCAAAAATAAAAGATGCAAAATATTATTTTGTCATAGTTGTATTCCTTAACAAATTACACAATAGATAATTACTTGTAAACTATTATTTCTAAATTTTCATTTTAAACCGGAAAAAATTAAATCATACACGACGGTATCGGTGCAGAATAATGCTGAAACGATTAACCGGGTAACACCGTCTTTTTACAGATTTAGCGATTAGCCAGTTACAAATTAAATAATCGGTTAACCGCACTAGTTGTTTTTATTTAACACACTTTTGCCGGGTTGGTTCTTCAATATAACGAGTATACTCACCAGACGGCGATTCAAAATGTCCAGTTGGGGATTCGCCGCGAATCGCCAACTACCAACCAGCTGCCAATTGGGGAATCGAATTTTTTTATAGCTGTTTTATTTTTTTAACAAATCAATTCAACAAAAAATAGGTTTATAATAATAAATAACACACTATTGCCAGGTTGTTTCTTCAATATAACGAGTATACTCACCAGACGGTGATTCAAAATGTCCAGTTGGCGAATCGCTGCGAATCACCAACTACCGATTTTTTTTTAAATCGCTGTTTTATTATTTTAACATATCAATTCAATAAAGAAAACAGGTTTAGGATAATAATAACACCTATGGTGGTTTGGTCCTACAATAAAACGAATATACTCACAAAACGGTGATTCAAAATAGCCAATTTGGGATTTGGATTTTTTTTAAATCTATATTTGTTTTCGAAAACAAATCAATTCTTTAGAAAAACAGTTCATACCAATAAATAATCACTGTCTCCGCGCTATTCCTTCAATACCACGAGTAATTTACCAGGAGGCGATTCAAAATTTCCAGTTCGGGATTCGCGGCAAATCGCCAACTACCAACCAGCTGCTAGTTGGGGATTGTTTTTTTTTTTAAATCGCTGTTCCAATTTTTTAACAAATCAATTCAATAAAAAATAAGTTTATAATAATAAATAACACACTTTTGCCGGGTAACAATATAACGAGTATACTCACCAGACGGCGATTCAAAATGTCCAGTTGGGGATTCGCCGCAAATTGCCAACTACCAACCAGCTGCCAGTTGAGGATTCAGATTTTATATTAATTTACATACATTTATTATTGATTATATTTTTAAACATATTAACACGAGTAAAATATGTGAATGAAATAGTAATTATAATAATGAATCCGAATCCCCAGCTGGCAGCTGGTCGGTAGTTGGTTATTCGAATCCCCAACTACCAACCATAGTTATGGGCCAACGCATAACTCAATGTGTATTTAAAAACCAACAATGCGTGTTTCCGATTATCATCGCATAACACAAATTAACGATGAGGTCGAGTGCTTAAGCCCAGATCGACAAAAAAAAACAACAACAAACAACGCCATGTGAGAACGTCTGCCAGTTGTGAAGGGACGGTAGTTCTACTGAGTTCATTCTGAGGTCTGCCTCCACCAGTAAAACAGGATGTAATATATAAACTGTTATATGAGAAAGACCGCCAGTTGTAGAGGGACGGTAATTCTACTGAGTTCATTGTGAGGTCTGCCTCCACCAATAAAACAGGATGTACTATATAACCTGTAATATAAGAAAGACCGCAAGCTGTGATAGGACGGTAGATTTACTGAGCTCATTGTGAGGTCTGCCTCCACCAGTTGTAATAAATAAACAGTAATATGAGAAAGTCTGCCAGTTGTAGAGGGGTGGTTGTTTTACTGAGCTCATTGTGAGGTCTGCCTCCGCCAGTAAAACAGGATGCAATAAATAATTGCAAACTGACGTGTTTTTTTTTATTATAAATAAAACGATGTCACGATAGCACTATGGTGATAAACGTTTTCAAGTTGCAACCGCGGAGCGGATTTTACTTACAGGAAGTATTCAACAGAATCTGTTGGGAAGGTTTCACGACCTTAAAATCCAAACAGTCGACATATTGTCAATGAGAAAACAAACTTTAATATAAAAAACACCTATCCATGACAAAATTGTTTGCAGTGTACGGTAAGTATGCCGATAAATGTAACAGGACCAGGTTTTATATTAAATCTGTGTTAAGGTTTTGTAAGAGTTTCCATTCCATTTACCATTATGCTAAGTTAAAGGATTTACTTATGCATCAGTGATTTTACCTGTAATATTCCCACCAAAAAGGTCATACTGAAGCTGGACCACCATTAATTTCACATAGACCGTAATATTAGCACAATAGACTGTCACACTTACAGTTGTACTCCAAACTCATTGAGAATTTCCAGAATTCATATTCAATTCAAGCAGAACACAAAAAAAAAGAAAGTTAAAAACATGGGCATTAACTGCTTCTAATTTCACAATTTTGCTCAAAGCGAAAGTAAGTGTCCCTATTTCACATACAGAGGTCAAATCAGCCAAATTATGCAAAATTCTTACCGCCTAAGAAATAGTCCCATCTGTGTGTTTTAGCTATCAGTCCACTTAATTTTGCCCCAATCTCTGGGAAAATTTATTCCCTTTACAAATTCACATTACAATAGTACCTGTCAAGTGTATTTTCACACTCACACCATCTTGAATGACCACTGTCAATTTTCTATGGAACTACTTTTGGTACTATGGTACTACCATTTTGACCCCTGGTTCCTGGTCTAAGTCCTATATTGATAGGTGAGATCAGATAGCCAAAGAGGAAGGAAGACATCTTGAAATTATACTAGTCTTGAATTGTTTAACACTATATAGAAGGTTAGTTAAGTATAATTATGTTGTTGTTTTTTTTCAAATTGTTTTGGACTGTAGTAGGCTGTGTTTTATGTAATGTGTTATTTTAAATTGTTTGAAATATTGTATTTCTAAATTACATTGATTGCAAAATAGCAGTATTTTCTAACCTCACTTTTATACGCCGATGTAAAAGATAAAACTATTTAGTGGGTTTGGTCAGTCGCTATGAAAATATTTACGTAGATCTGTTGCACCTCAAGTAGAGCCACAGAAAAGCACGTGGGCGGATGTGGGAATAACTGCTCCATTTGTCACGAGATGGTGAATATGCACTACATTCACGGGATTTAAGACATGAAATACTGCGCGGAAGAGTAGTGGATTCCTCGTGATGGTCGGGATTTATTTACGCTCACTGGGTCTTGGACACGTGTACTAATTATAACATGTTTTTTTATGGAATATATGCATCGTCCTAGTGTTTGGAATTAATTATACATAACGGGGAATGTGAGGTCATTTACTTGATCCAGGTCAAACGGGGTAAGTAGTAGTATCTGAGTTAGACAAAATAAACAATTGTGCGCATGTATGTTTTGGTGAATAAACAAAAATATACAATGTACGATTAGAGGATTCACTGACTTGGTGTGTGTAAGTGTTCGAAGGGGAGAAAAACCATCTGTCATATAGAGGATATGTCGAGTATTATGTGTGTTATTATTCACGAAAATTAAGGCATAGTAAAAGGCGGAGTATAACTATACTCGTGCAAAGTGTTTCATTATTAATCTGACAAATGTGCTTAGTTTTACTAACAAAGATATTTTTTGTTGAAAGTAGTTCCTTGAATTTGGCGATATTATGAATTCTATGGAGCCTCGTTGGAATAGAAAAAACGGACATTTTAATAGATAATAAAATGTGTTGCCTGGAGTACCAAGTGGGCATAACAAGAGTTTACGTTCCTCTTGAGGTATAAAGGACTGACCCCATCGTCCGGTGTCGCAAATAAACCTATAGTTCCCTGTAAGGATAGTTTTAGTGAAGTTGGGAGATTAGTAAGATAAAACTCGAGTTCTATATTTTCTTTAAAGCGGCTGTACATTTGACTTTTAAGAGAATTACCTAGTTTAGAGAACCAATCCTGATTGAACTGGTCAATCAGGGTTTGTTTAACTAATTTATGAATATTTTTACCTTGGATTTCATTTTGGTTTAACAATATATATGAGTTTCCTATGTTATTTAGAGTATTCCTAATAAAACTTGGCCATATATAGTTTAAATGACGTTTTTACATTAGAGGAAGCTTCTAGAGCTAGAAAAAACAACACCGAGATATGTGTATTCTTTGACGGTGTCGATAAGTTGACCATTTATAATGGAATAGTATTTACTGGGCTTATTTGTTCCAAAAACAATGATTTTGTCTTAGAGTTGTGAATTTTTAGTTCCAAATTTGGCAATATATATAAATGATCTAGCTTATGTTGTAAAAAGGTTTCTTCTTCTCCTAGATTATAGTGTCGTCTGCGTAAGTTGATATTAGAATCTTTAAAAAATGAAGTGCGTCACCTGTATTGATGTCAATCGGAATTCCGTTATCAGTTCTATCTAAGGTCAATGAGGTAGATTAAAAAGAGCACGGGCGATAAAATTTCGCCTTGTCTGACCCCGGAGAGACTAGAGAATAATTCAGATGTTTGTCCGTTTACAGTAACATACGATTAGATGTCCGAGTGCATATTCCGTATGACGTCGAAAAAATTTCCGGAAATTCCAAATTAAAGAATTGTTTGCCAAAGTCATACACGCCATGTGGAGTCAAAGGCTACAGAGAAATGAATAAACGAAAAGATTAATTTTGTTTAGCTGACTCTAATCTTTTCAATTAGAAATTGCAATGTAAAGATATTGTCAGATGTGGAATACTTGGAGCGGAAACCTGCTTGGTTTTCATTAAGGAGATTATGTTTTAATAGAAAGTCATTTATTAGTTCATTCAGAATCGCCGTTTAAACTTTTCCAAGGCAACTTAAAATAGCTATTGGTCTATAGGGTCTAGATTGGAGCACTTTTTCTTGTAAATAGTCTTGATTGTACCGATTAACCATGACTCTGGTAAAATACCAGTATCTAGACTTATATTGAAAAATGAACGGTAAAGTGGGACCATTATCGATCTTGCGCTTTTCAAATATTCATTGCATATTTTATCATAATATACCATATTACCAACGTCATCAGGTTCAGAACGAAAAAAAACAAGGACTCGGTTGAGTATAAGCCTCACCTGATAAAGTTGATAACGACAGACACCAAGAAGGTATTCTCTGTTTATCATATCATTATGTATTATTCTACTGGGGGCAAGATAAACTTTTGCTTTTTCCACCTGTTAATTTCCCTTCCCGCCTCCTAATTCGCTCTCTTTTCTTGACGACAGACTTCAAATTTGAAAACTTTTTTCTTGCAGTTGTCGGATGTGCGAGAAGTAATACCGCTACTGTTGATTCTGTAGATATATTTGAAGTAGTGTTAATGAAAAATATGTGACGGTGCTGTTTATTAATAATGATCGCAAAACATTAATTAGTGTGTACATTATCAATTACAGCGTAAATGTATAACTGGGGGTATTTATCGTTTAACCATATATTATTTAATATAGCTATTAGCCTCAAGCTAGTGTAGTTAACAGACATAGGTCAATTACACTGGTATGATGGCCTTACTGTTGAGCTAGCTTTCTCAGTGGCATGGTTGAAGTGCCACTGTATAGTTGAAACGAACGATTTTAAAAAAATATTATAGAGTTCCTCTCCAGAGAAGTAAAATATTACACACGAAAGGCGGAACAACTTACAATTTACGTTGATTGCAAACAAATTGAATGTTGCTAAAATTATAAATATAGTTTTACAAAAACGTCCCGTTTTCTAAGCAAATGAACTACATGTATAATTAATTAAATAATGAATACAAACAAAGGAGTCTGAGAAAAAGGGGAAAATGTTTTAAATCAATGAAAAAAAGTAAGAATTAATGAGAAAAAAGGGAAAAACTGGTCGGGCGTAGTCTGGGGTAAATAAATGAGCGCCTCTCGTCGCCAAGGAGAGAAAATGACAAAGACCGAGTCGCAAGAGGAACCGGAAACTGATTTGTGGCTTCTACCCGAAACGCTGACTGTATACAAATATATAAAAAAATATACATGTTGGTACACAATTGTTTTCATTGCTTTCGTGCATTTGTAATTCAATAATTTATACTAGCCTAAAACATTTATTTAACTGATTATTTATATCTCAAAATTAATTAATTATCATAGTAGTATCTGTTATAATAAAAAGAAATCGGAAAGTAATGACATGTCATATAATGTCATATAGTGTAATATAACACTTTTACACTTCAAATTTTAGTGTATTTTTACGTTATTTTGATCCTTTACTTGTTGCGTAAATAATAAGAAAACAAACAGCATTAAAGTACTTTATTTCATTTTAGTCCATGGTGTGAAGTCGATGTTAATCAGTTCTTGCTATATACACTGACGAAATATGAAATGCAACAAGCATAATTTTTTTTATGCATAAATAATTTTTATTACAAATGGCATTATCTTAAAATTTTGAACATATACACGTCTCAATACTCTCCAGCCATTGTGACTGAATTTAATCAGCGCAAAAGACCGTAAAATCACAATAGCTAGGATCCCATAGTTGTCTACGTGCGCCCCGTGCATATTTACCATGTGGCCAGTTTGATTTAAACTCTGTTGAGTATATTCATAACAAACCTTCAAACCGTAAAACCAATAAAGTTTTTGGATAATTTTAAATTCAAATGATGCCACGTTTAAATCCGAAATCGGATTTTAGGACTTTTGAAAAGTAGAATTACGCTAACGGAAGTCGCTAGACGTTTAAACGTCAACCGAACTTCAATTTCACGGTTGCTTCAGCGATACAATCATACGGGCTCCGTGTCAGATCGTCGGCACGTCCAGGGGCGATGCCGACAACGACGCTACGTCTGATTGTTTACATTCGTCAACGTCATCTTCGTAATCGTAAACTTACGGCGACATCAACTGCGAATATAGTCGTTGGGACAAGGGGTCGCCCAATCCATCGAACCCAGCGTCTAAAACATTATGTGATTACGGGATACGGCGCCGGCGTCCAGCAAAAGTTCCCGTACTGTGTAAGTCAACGACTCCAATGGGCTCGTGCAAACATCAATAGGTTTTTCAGTAGTACCGAGTAGTGTATATTGTATTTCAGTAGTACACCAGTAATGTATATTGTATTTCAATAGTACACCAGTATCGTCTATTGTATTTCAATAATACACTAGTATAGTCTATTGTATTTCAGTAGCACACCAGTATTGTATATTGTATTTCAGTAGTATACCAGTATCGAATATTGTATTTCAGTAGTACACCAGTATCGTTTATTGTATTCCATTAGCATACCAGTATCGGATATTGTATTTCTGTAATACATCAGTGTCGGATATCGTATTACTTTAGTACACCAGTGTTGTATACTACTTTCAGTAGTTCCGAGTATTGTATATTGTATTTCAGTAGTACACCAGTATTGTCTATTGTATTTCAGTAGCACACCAGTATCGTATATTGTATTTCAGTAGTACACCAGTATCGTATATTGTATTCCAGTAGCATACCAGTATCGGATATTGTATTTCAGAAGTACACCAGTATCGGATATCGTATTTCTTTAGTACACCAGTATAGTATATTGTCTTTCAGTAGTAAACCAGTAATGTATATTGTATTTCAATAGTACACCAGTATCGTCTATTATATTTCAGTAGTACACAGATATTGTATATTGTACTTCAGTAGTACATCAGTATCGTATATTGTATTCCAGTAGCATACCAGTATCGGGTATTGTATTTCAGTAGTACACCAGTATCGGATATCGTATTACTTTAGAACACCAGTATTGTATACCTTTTTTTTTCAGTAGAACCGAGTATTTCATATTGTATTTCAGTAGTACACTAGTAATGTATATTGTATTTCAATAGTGCACCAGTATCGTCTATTGTATTTCAATAGTACACCAGTATCCTTTGTATTTCAGTAGTACACCAGTATCGTATATTGTATTTCAGTAATACACCAGTATCTCATATAGTATTCCAGTAGCATACCAGTATCGGATATTGTATTTCAGTAGTACACCAGTATCGTCTATTGTATTTCAGTAGCACACCAGTATTGAATATTGTATTTCAGTAGTACACCAGTATTGTATATTGTATTTCAGTAGGACACCAATATCGTATATTGTATTTCAGTTGTACACCAGTATCGTATATTGTATTCAGGTAGCATACCAGTATCGGATATTGTATTTCAGTAGTACACTAGTATCGTTTCGGATATCGTATTTCTTAAGTACACCAGTATAGTATATTGTATTTCAGTAGTCTACCAGTGATGTATATTGTATTTCAATAGTACACCAGTATCGTCTATTGTATTTCAGTAGCACACCAATATTGTATATTGTATTTCAGTAGTACATCAGTATCGTATATTGTATTCCAGTAGTATACCAGTATCGGGTATTGTATTTCAGTAGTACACCAGTATCGGATATCGTATTACTTTAGTACACCAGTATTGTATACTGTTTTTCCAGTAGTACCGAGTATTTTATATTGTATTTCATTAGTACACTAGTAATGTATATTGTATTTCAATAGTGCACCAGTATCGTCTATTGTATTTCAATAGTACACCAGTATCGTCTATTGTATTTCAGTAGCACACCAGTATTGTATATTGTATTTCAGTAGTACACCAGTATCGCATTTTGTATTCCAGAGGTACGCCAGTATCTTATATAGTATTCCAGTAGCATACCAGTATCGGATATTGTATTTCAGTAGTACACCAATATTGTATATTGTATTTCAGTAGTACACCAGTATCATCTATTGTATTTCAGTAGCACTCCAGTATTGTATATTGTATTTCAGTTGTACACCAGTATTGTACATGTATATTGTATTTCAGTAGTACACCAATATCGTCTATTGTATTTCAGTAGCACACCAGTATTGTATATTGTATTTCAGTAGTACACCAGTATCGTATATTGTATTTCAGTTGTACACCAATATCGTATATTGTATTTCAGTAGTACACCAGTATCGTATATTGTATTCAGGTAGCATACCAGTATCGGATATCTTATTTCATAAGTACACCAGTATTGTATACTGTTTTTCAGTAGCATACGAGTATCGTAAATTGTATTTCAGTAGTATACCAGTAATGTATATTGTATTTCAATAGTACACCAGAATCGTCTATTGTATTTCAGTAGCACACCAGTATTGTATATTGTATTTCAGTAGAACATCAGTATCGTATATTGTAAATCATGATATACCAGTAACGCATAGTGTACCATAATTATATAGTCGTAGTGTACCGGTATCGGATTTCGTACTATACATATACATTTACCGGTATCGGATATTGTACTATAATTATATAGTATACCGGTATCAGATATTGTATCATAATAATATTGTATACCGGTATCGGATATTGTATCATAATTATATAGTATACCGTTATTGGATATTGTACTATAATTATATACCGGTATCGGATATTGTACTATAATCATATAGTATACTGTTATTTGATTTTGTATTATAATTATATGATATACCGATATTGGATATTGTACCAAAGTTGTTTAGTATACTGTTATCGGATATTGTGCTATAACTTTATTGTATACCGTTATTGGATATTGTACTATAATTATATTGTATAACGTTATTGGATATTGCACCATAATTATATAATATACCGGTTTCGGATATTGTACTATGATTATGTAGTATACCAGTATTGGATATTGTACCAAAGTTATATAGTATACCGTTATCGGATATTGTACTATAATTATATTGTATACCGATATTGGATATTGCACCATAATTATATAGTATACCGGTTTCAGATATTGTACTATGATTATGTAGTATACCGGTATCGGATATTGTACTATAATTATACATTAACAGGTATCGGATATTGTACTATAATTATACATTAACCGGTATCGGATATTATACTATAATTATACATTAACCGGTATCGGATATTGTACTATCATTATATAGTATACCAGTATCGGATATTGTACTATAATAATATAGTATACCGGTATCGGATATTGTACTATAATATATAGTATACCATTATTGGATATTGTACCGTTATTATATATTATACCGGTATGGGATGATTGTACTTTAATCATATTGTATAGCGGTAACGGATATTGTACTATTAATATATTGTTTACCGGTATCAGATATTGTACTATGATTATATAGTATACATGTACCGGTATCGGATATTGTACTATTAAAATATTGTATAACAATATCGGATATTGCACTATAATTATATAGTATACCGGTATCGGATATTGTACTATTATTATAAAGTATACCGGTATCGGATATTGTACTATAATTATATTGTACAGCGGTAACGGATATTGTACTTTTAATATATTGTTTAACGGTATCGGATATTGTACTATAATTACAGAGGATACTGGTATCAGATATTTAACTATAATTATATAGTATAACAGCATCGGATATTGTACCATAATTATATAGTATACCGGTATTGGATTTTGTACTATAATCATATAGTATACCGGTATCGGATATTGTAACATAATCATATAGTATACCGTTACTGGATATTGTACTTTAATTATGTTGTTTACCGGTATCGGATATTGTATCATAATTATATAATATACAGTTATCGATATTGTACTATACTTATATTGTATACCGTTATTGGATATTGTACTATAATTATTCTGTATACCGTTATTGGATATTTCACCATAAGTTTATACATGTAGTATACCGGTATCATAATTATATTGTATACCTGTATCGGATATTGTACTATGGTTATATAGTATACCGGTATCGGATATTGTACTATAATTATATAGTATACCGTTATTGGATATTGTACTATGATTTTTTACTTTACCGTTATTGGATATTGAACCATAATTATATAGTATACCGTTATTGGATATTGTACCATAATTCTATTGTATATCGTTGTTGGATATTGTACTATAATTGTATTGTATACTGTTATTAGATATTGTACCATAATTATATAGTATACCGTTATTGGATATTGTATCATAATTATATTGTTTACCGAAATTGGCTATTGTATCATAATTATATTGTATACCGGTATCGGATATTGTACAAAAATTATATTGTACACCGGTATCGGATATTGTACTATAATCATATAGTGTACCGTTATTGGATATTGTACTGTCATAATTATATTGTATATCGTCACAGGAAATTGTACCGTCATGATTATATAATATACCGATATCGGATATTGTACTATAATTATATAGTATAGCCGTATCGGATATTGTACTATGATTATATAGTATAGATGTGTCGAATATTGTACTATAATTATATAGTATACCGTTATTGGATATTCTACTATAATTATATAGTATACTGGTATCGGATATTGTTCCATAATTTTATAGTATACCGTTATTGAATATTGCACTTTAATTACATATTGTATTATAATTATATTGTATAGAGGTATCTGATATTGTACTATAATTATATAGTATACTGGTAACGGATATTGTACTATTATTATATAGTATACCGGTAACGGATATTTTAGTATAATTATATAGTATTGCGGTAACGGATATTGTACTATTGATATATTGTATACCGGTATTGGATATTGTACTACACTTATATAGTAAAGCGGTATCGGATATTGTACTATAATCATATAGTATACCGGTATCGGATATTGTACTTTAATTATATAGTATACCGTTATTGGATATTGTACTATCATAATTAAATAGTATGCCGGTATCGGATATTGTACCTTAATTATATAGTATACCGTTATTTGATATTGTTCTGTCATAATTATATAGTATACCGTTATTGGATATTGTACTGTCATAAGTAAATAGTGTACCGCTATTGGATATTGTACCATATTTATAAAGTATACAGTTATTGGATATCGTACCATAATTATATAGTATACCGTTATTGGATATTGTACTATTATTATATAATAAACCGATATCGGATATTATACTATAATTATATTGTATAACTCTATCGGATATTGTACTATAATTATATAGTGTACCGTTATTGGATATTGTACTGTGATAATTATATAGTATACCGTTATTGGATTTTGTAATTTCATAATTATATAGTGTACCGTTATTGGATATTGTAATTTCATAATTATATTGTATACCGTCATTTGATATTGTACTATAATTATATATTATACCGGTATTGGATATTGTATCGCAATTATGAAGTATAACGTTATTGAATACTGTACTGTCATAATTATATAGTATACAGTTATTGGATATTGTACTCTTATAATTAAATAGTGTACCGTTATTAGATATTGAACCATAATTGTATAGTATACCTTTTTTGGATATTGTACCATAAATATATAGTATACATACCGTACCGTTAATTGACATTGTACCGTCATAATTATGTTGTATATCGTAACTGGATATATTTCTGTTATTATATAGTATAGCGGTATCGGATATTGTACTATTATTATATTGTATAGCGGTATCGGATATTGTACTATAATTATAACATGTACCGTTATTGGATATTGTACTGTTATTATATTGTAGAGTAGTATCGGATATTGTACTGTTATTATATTGTTTAGCAGAATCGCATATTTTACTATTATTATATAGTGTACCGTTATTGGAAATTGTACTGTCATAATTATATAGTATACCGTTATTGGATATTGTACTGTCATAATTATATAGTGTACCGTAATTGGATATTGTACCATAATTATTTAGTATACCGTTTTTTGATGTTGTACCATTATTATATAGTATACCGTTGTTGGATATTGTACCGTCATAATGATATGGTATACTGTTATTGGATATTGTATCATTATTATATAGTAAACCGTTGTTGGATATTGTACCGACATAATGATATGGTATACCGTTATTGGATATTTATCATAACTATATAGTATACCGTTATTGGATATTGTACCATAATTATATAGCATCCGGGTGTTGGATATTATTTGATAATTAAATAGTATAACGGAAACGGATATTGTTTTACTATTGAATTGTATTTCAGTATCAGAAAGTGTATCACAGTAAAGTATTTTACTGCAAAATATTTAATGATTTTTACATATAGAACAAACCCAATCATTGTATCGACTATCAATGTTTATTAATAAATAAATAATAACAACTTCATGTTTGTAGATACAGTTTATTGACGTATCATCATATGTACAATGATGTATAAAACAGTTTTATAAAATAGTTTTATTGTTTCGTGTTTATATCTTTTATTTTTCAAAATTCCTATGAGCTATTAAGCCCGTGAGGATACAAATATATATATACATGGTGACATTGGAGAACAGTATAATATTTAAAAAAACTAAAAAAACCAAAAAAACACACACTTATATGAGAGTTGTTCATCACGACATTCACACACAAGTCTAAATTTTGAGTATTAATAATAATTCAACATGTTTACTTAAACTACTGAATTGTGTTTGTTGGTTTATGTTTTATGATTGAGAAAATGCAGTTAGGCTTCAATTATACAGATATATAATTTAAATGAGAATTTACATGTGTATAAAAATATAAATTGAAACAATTAATCTTTTATCCAATATAATATTATAATCATTCTTTTTTAAAAAAAAAAAATTATTACCAATATATTACTTCCAAGTAAAATTAAACTATCTGTTCTAGGATGAATAGCCTGTGGCGTTTCATTAATAGTTATACAATTCAAATTACAATACGATAGTTTTTCAATGTTATGAACATTAAATGACAGTAAACGAATATCACATATACTCACATTCTCACGTGATACACATTTGTTCAGTTACAGTATAATAATATAGAATATATCAAATATTATTAACATGAATTATATGTACATATGTTGACAATTTGGACAAGAACACTTGGCTCCATTTTTGTAGACTCTTCTTAAACTCGAAAGCAAATGGATAGTTTTATAACCTAGACTTTACAATTAATTGTCAAAAGTTAAGTAACTCAGCCTAACCTGGTATTGCTATATACAGCGTAAAACTTTGGTAGTATAATTTCAAAATGAACTTAAATAATTTCAATATTTTATCGAAAATTAAATACAATGAGGGATTTTATATTTATATATACAAAGACTCCGATATCATATAAAACTGTTATGATAACCAGGTTACCTAGCTTTAACTACATTAACTGCGCAACACCGGTAGCTGGCATATAATCAACACTGTGACAAATGTTATATTGATTGATTGATTGATTGATTGAATATTAAGCGTAATTTTTATGCCATCGAGGGCTTACAGACGATCAGTTAACCTAATCACTGTTTCCTGGGATTCTGAAAGTTTAACCAGTACTCGAGCACACCCAATATCCGCAAGTAACTGATAACTTTCCCACTTGAATCAGCGGTAAGAGACGAATGACAATGAGTCACAATGCCGTTTATCAATCATCACGGAGACTGTTGACAAATGTTATAATGGAATTTGGTATTTCTATGTTGTTTTAAAGGACATATCCAATTATATGGTAAAAATGAATTGCGAAATAAGCGTCAGAGATGATATATCGTAACGACTAGTCATATGCAAAATTCCGTGTATATAATATACTTGTGTTCAATGAAAACGCACCATAATGATGGGTTATTATTTTCAGTTATCTATTTCGTTATTTATTTTTAAAATACAAACTTAATGGCCGCTTTTCAATGACATGTCGTGATTTTTGAAGGTCAGACGATGCCCATGACCAAGTTTAAAAAAAAAGTGCAAATAGTTATTTTGCTGACAATCATGTTTATTATGAACCAGATAATGTACAAGAGGTAGCATTTCATAACTTAGCTTTAGATTATCAAAAAGCTCACAAAAGAGTTCAATTTCATTTACGTTATGTGACGTTTAAATGACGCCCAACGTCATGAAGCCGTCGTTATGGTAGCCGGGGATTGTCATATCACGCTTTTACGTATTACGTATTATGCATTATTCTCACTCCACTATCGGGCTGTTAGACGACACCGTGTTGCTGATCGTTCATGTCTAGGACGCCAAACAGTGACATCTCGTTAACAAGACCGCCATATTGTCTTTACGCACCTCCGAGGTCGCTTTCAAACAGCTACACGGACTGCCTAGAAAGAAAGGGATATAACCAGCAACGCATTAATCGTTCCACCGTGCGCCGACGCCTGTAAGATGCCGGAATTTCAGCCCATGATCCATATAGAGGAAACGTTTTAATACCAGAGAGGCGACGTAACCGTGAGTTGTGGTGTCGTCGGCATCTACTATGAACGCAAAATCAGTGGAAATGTGTTCTTTTCACTGATAAGTCCAGGTTTTGTATATATATGCTGAATGGGAGGCGGAAGGGGTGTGACGTCGCCGAGGTGAGCGTTACACATATTGCTGCGTCAGACAGCAGCACGGTGGGGGGTGGGGGGGGGGGTGGTGGGGGGGGGGTAGTGTAATGGCGTGGGCCGGTATATCATGGCACCACAAAACACCCCTGACAGTGGTTGCAGACAGTCTAACGGCTCGACGATACGTTGACGAAATCTTGGAACCATGCATTGTGCTCTTTCTTCGAGATCACCATGGCGTCACGTTGTTTCAGCAAGACAACGCTAGGTCACATTCAGCCAGAATAACGTCCGGGTTCCTGGGTCAAAACAACGTTCAAGTTCTGCCCTGGCCAACGTTTCCGCCAGACCTGAGGCCTATTGAGCATTTATGGGACCAGCTCGGGCGGCGAGTTTACAACGGATAGCACATCATAAACAACAATGCACAGTTAGTACAGGCACTGTTCCCATAATACAGGATTCAGCGTCTCATCCGCAGTATGACGGCAGCCACACTCGTTACTGAGTTTTGTGAACTTTCATTTTCACCCTCCTTCATTTAGGTATTAAATTCAAGTGAAATGCAATAGAATCCATTTGCTATTTGTTGTTAGTCTCTGAACATTACCTTATTTCAGTTTTGACATTAAAAAGAAGAGAAGTCTAGAATATAATAAATATATTTAATGATGCGTTTTCATTGACCTCCAGTATATATTAACATATATGTCATTCTAAAAATAAATTACAGGAGAAAGAGATGAGTAGGTCACCGAAGAGCCGCTGTATTTTCCTGTTAATGAGTATCTAAGGCTACTTAATGTTTTTCAATACAGTGGTTTAAATACCACACATATATAACGAAAGAAATTAAATTATCATTATGTATATATATATATATAAAAATACAAATTTGTATTTTATAACAGGTTTTAGCACATAATCTTATCATATCATGGTTAGAATAAAACGTTATTTTATCACAGACATTTAAATCATTGAAAAGCGTATGTATGGTAGTTGCTCTTAGCTTTAAATGTTGCCGGCGATCATCATACAAAAATTACAATTGAAAATGACATGAAATTTATCTATAACACCTGTTTTACAAATTCTCTTTAATATTACCATAACGACCAGTTTCGATTCTAAGCAGAGCGACTCCACATCTATATTTTGAAAAATTCTTATATATGATTATATATATATATATATATATATAGATAAACTAATCTTACAGTACGTTTCTACACTAAATTCAGATTTCAAAAGTCTAAATTTTAACTTATTACGCCCTGCACCAGTTATACTTATAGTTTAGTTTATGTTAACTTTCCAATGAGATTTAAGTATAATTAACATGTTTTTAAAATACATTATGAACGAACTTACTTTTACATATATTGTTATTAATATCATAATATGTGTGCAATTCTATACAATTTAACATAGTTTTAGCTATGAAAAAAAAAGTTTTTACAAACTGCGTTTGCTTTACTATGTTATGTGTTCATGCAAATATCCGCTTATTTAGTTTGTGTTGTTCGTATTGACATATAGTGGCTACCTAAACATTTCCATTGCTTAACTAAAGCCGATGTAACGTTGTAAACTGACCCCAATAGAATAATGACCGGGGGGGGGGGGGTCATTATTTTATATAAAATAATGACCCCCCGGTCATAATATTATGACCGGGGGGTCATTATATTATGACTCTCCCACACGTAGAAAAATGACCCTCACACAGAATTGTGACCCCCTATAGAATAACGACCCCCTAACCCAAACCCTATCCCTAACCCATCTCCGGGGGGTCATAAAATTATGACTCTCCCACACGTAGAAAAATGACCCTCACACAGAATTGTGACCCCCTATAGAATAACGACCCCCTAACCTAAACCCTAACCCTAACCCATCTAAGGTACACTTACAACATAATTATCCCCTGCCGATAGACATCGGAGGATAATATGGTAATGGCACCCGTCCGTGCGTGCATCCGTGCGTGCGTCCGTGCAACATTTTTGTGACCGCAACTCCTCATTCATTATTGGATGGAATCGATTCAAACTTTCAGGGATTACTACTACTAATGCTTAGTTGTGGAGGAAGAAAACATCTTGGAATTGCTCAACCCGTTCTGGAATTATGGCCCTTTTTTCAAATGGCATCGGCGGGAGATATGGCTGTCATTCGACTGCAGCCCTTGTTTTTTTCTAAGAAGTAGTCCTGGCTTCCCTTGTTTCTTTAAAAAACACATTACAACTTTATATATAAGTCGTGACGGGTATCGTAACATAAACTTAGTTAACATATTGTGCAATGGCTTTGACTGTTATAAAGGGGTATAATTATTGCTCAAGACGTGTTACTTAAAAGCTCTTGAAAAGTGACAAAAATCACCAAAAACCTCCAGGGGAATGCCTCTATTTCAATATTATACTGAAACATCTTATTGTCATGGGCGTCACAGGTCATAAAACATGGGACTTCTCCACAACCGATTTGCATATTTTATGCCTTATATTGATATAATTGTTGACTTTTTCTACTTAAAAACGACTGAAAAGTGACAAAAATACCCAAATTCCAAAGAAGGATGTCTTTTCAACAATATACTGAAATTTGAATAATTTCTAAAGACGAGGAGCGTCACAGGTAATAAAATCACTGGGCTACCCCACACCCGTTTCGCCTATTTTTGGAGGTATATATGAGTGACATATAGGTGACATAATGAAGGTTAAGGGTATTTGACATCACTTTCAGGGGTGGCATAAAACATTGTGCTTTTCCACCTATAAATTGCCTTTTTACAATCTTGCACTCCAGAAAATGAACTATTTTACCGTCAATAGCATTTTTTCGTAATGAGCCCGCGAGCCCATGCTATTACGAAATTAGTGCAATATGTAGGATGCAATAACAAAATGATGTTTCCTCTAAAATTTCGGACAAAATCACCATTACTATAAGTTCCAGAATGCTTACACTACATTGTACAGAAGGTAAATTAATAAGTATATACATGTATGCGTAACATAATTATACGTTATACCTTGCATATAATGCGATGTCACAAAGTTACGAGGCTGTTTAAGGTACTATCTCACAGAATCTTGGAAAATCTTGGAAAAATTAAACTTAAGCCTGTTGAAATACTTGAAGCATGAAACTTTTATAGGTAACAAAAAGATTTAGATCTAAAACATGTTCTAAACAAAAAGTCATTCACCTTTAAAGCAGGAGTTTCGTGATCTATGTTCTAAGTATGTTCTACCGTGTATCTTGAAAGTTGCAGGGGTTCCAAGTTGCAAAAGGATTCCTTTATGTATCCCTCTTCCATTAGGTCATCTGTTTCTATTGGCAAAGGTTTGATACGGCGAAACAATATCCCTTTGGTGAGACCTATCCACTTTAATAAGCAAGCGCGCCACCATTGCGCCACCGATGCTCACAAAAGTGGTAAGTATTTAAAAGAGGATGCGTAGTTCGGCCTCAACCGGGATAAGATGCGTTGTTATGCCACCGCAATTCGAAGAATAAAGTGAATTAAGGTGGCTTGCCAGTCTTCTTTGACGTCGGTCGACGTAATAATGGTCGAAAAGTAAAGATATCGTATTGCCCTGATATTTGGTATTCATATACAAGGACACCTCCCCTTCATTTTGTACGATTCAGATCTTTTATATTCCTTTTTTGTTTAGCAAAGGGCTGTTTCGTACAATTAATTAATGAAAAATTGAAGTATCTGGAGTAAAATTGGCTTATTTTTTTCGCTGGATTAATTTCAAAAACAACATTCGGATGCTCTTGACAAGGGAAACAGAATGATATAAGTCCGTGTTGTCAATCGGAAATTTCATAAAATGTCACAATGATGGGCGTTAAATGTTTTAAAAAATGCACGATTCTTTTGATCTTAGAGTAGCACCATACGAGCTTCGGTGAACGATTTGGTCGACGGAAAACGATTCAATTTACTAACGACTTACGCAGTCTTTTTGCTAGCAAAATTCCAAACAAGTTTATGAAATAAAAAAGGGGGTCTTTCCGTGAAATATTTCATGACCAGAATCATTTCAGATGACTAATAAAAGATGATAATACACTGTTTGTAAACAAAACCAAATTATCCTCCAGCCTAAATATCGGTTATCTCTATTTCTATAGTAACTTTAAAACGACTTAGGTATATCTTCTATTATTGTAATACTTCTCTTTAAGTACAATAATGATAATTCAAATGAAAACCCTTATACATTTCATTTTTCAATAGATGTACGTTTATTTCTTAGCGGGGCCTCTAAGTTATACTGCTGTTGTGTCAGCTGTAGACGCAGCAGCAGCAGCAGCAGCAGCAGCAGCAGCAGCAGCAGCAGCAGCAGCAGCAGCAGCAGCAGCAGCAGCAGCAGCGCAGCAGCAGCAGCAGCAGCAGAAACAACAACAACAAATATAAGCAATAGAAACACGAAAGTGACTTGAATTGATATAGAGTATGTTAGTAATAGGTTAGGTGGGGGGTCAATGTTTTATAGATAAAATGGGGGGGGGGGGGGGGGTCATTATTTTATAAGGGGTGTCAGTATTTTATAGAAAAGGGGTCATTATTCTATATAAAATAATGACCGGGGGTCATTATTCTATGGGGGTCAGTTTACAACGTTACACCGGCATCCTTCCCATATAACCATATATAGTTGCAGTGGGAGATTCAAAACATTATCAGATAAAGAACTTAATGGTAAAAAAATTGAAGGCTGCTGCAGGGAACCAGAAATTATCAAATAAAGAATGAATGGCAAAATATTGAATGTTGCTTGAGGGAACCAGATATTATCAGATATATAAAACTAAATGGCAAAAAAAATGGAGGCTGCTGCAGGGAACTAGAAATTATCAAATACAGAACTATATGGCAAAAAATGAAGGCTGCTTCAGGGAACCAAACAATATCAGATATAGAACTGAATGGCAAAACAATGAAGGTTGCTGCAGGGAACCAAAAAATATCAAATAAAGAATTGAATGGCAAAATATTAAAGGTTGCTTGAGGGAACCAAAAATTATCAGATATAGAACTGAATGGCAAAACAATGAAGGCTGCTGCAGGGAACCACAAATTATCAGATATATAACTGAATGGCAAAACATTGAAGGTTACTTCAGGGAACCAGAAATTATCAGATATATAACTGAATGGCAAAATATTGAAGGTTGCTTCACGGAACCAGAAATTATCAGATATATAAATAAATGGCAAAAAAATCGAGGCTGCTGCAGTGAACCAGATAATATCAGCTATATAACTCAATGTTAACAAAATGAAGGCTGTTAAAGGGAACATCAATTATCAAATATAGAACTGAATGGCAAAAAAAATAAAGGTTGCTGCAGGGAACCATAAATTATCAGATATATAACTAAATAGTAAAAAATTGAAGGTTGCTGCAGGGAACCGGAAATTATCAGATATAGAACTAAATGGCAAAATATTGAAGCTTGCTGCCGGGAACCGGAAATTATCAAATATAGAACTGAATGCCAAAACATTGACGGCTGCTGCAAGTCATAAGAAATTATCAAATATAGAATTAAATGGTAAAAAAATGAAGGCTGCTGCAGGTCAAATATTGACCTGAATGGCAAAACAATATAGACGTGTCTGTTAAACAAAATATATTAAATAACAAAAAACATATGATTTACCCATATAATCTTTGTATTTTACCCAACCAATTATTATTATATAGACTTATTCAGCTTATTTATTAATAACACATACATAACATTTGACATAACTTTCGTGAGAATGTACTATCAATTCATTAATTTGAAATAAAGTTTGGAATGGAGCGTCTAATTTTTAAAGCTTCCGATATGCTGTTGTTGTTGTATGGTGTTTAGCGTCGCTTTCAACAATTTTTCAGTCATATCGCGACGGTGTCTACTTGAGACAGTATTCTAAGCGCTGTCACACTGGAGTATCATGCCGCAGACACATGGTATGATACCCCACCCAGTCACATTATACTGACACCGGGCCGTCCAGACCTAGAACTCTCCTCTAAATGCTGAGCGTCAAGCAAGGAAGCTTCTAGTACCATTTTTAAAGTCTTTGGTATGACCCGGCCGGGGATTGAACCCACGACCTTCCGCATGCGAGGCGGACGCCCTACTACTAGACCACGCCGCGGTCTCTTCCGATATGTATTTGCTAAGTTTAGCAAGTTCAATTTTGTTGCAAGATTGTAGCAATATTACATATTTGATCATACTTGGTCTTCTAATATAATATTTTTTATAACTTATTTTTAATATCATTATACCTAGAACACAATAAAATAAAATGAAACTCGTCTTCGATATCGTTACTGTTACAAACTTGGCATTTACGTTCGTTTCTATCTTATATGTCCCTGGAATATCTACCGGTTTCGATTCTAAGTGAATGAAAAGACAGCCGTCATTTAGTTAACATGCTTCGTAAAGTTTTAGTACACAATATATCAAGATAATTTTCATAACCAAAAGTTAATTTTACAATTCTGTATAAAACGTTGAGAACTTTATTAGAAATAAGATCTGCATTCCAGTTTTGAATAAAACAATCTAATACTCTTTGGCGAAATATTGAAATATTTTTTTATTAATACCATTAGTTGGTTCATTCCAAACATACATAAACCCATAGTTCACGCATAATTACAAATAAGACAAGATCCAACATAAAAAATAATGTCCAATATTAATAATACATGTATACAGTATATAATTTTAATTTCTTTGTTCAATGTATTAAATTACAGAAATGAACATGTGTGACAGAAAGAGTTGTCTTTATTAAATATCCATTCAATGAAAGTGGAAACAAAAAAAACAACAATACTTTTGTAGCCAGACTGTCAGATAGACTTTGTTTAAATTTCTACTTTTTTGGAAGTCACTTTAAAGATAATTTCTATAGTGTTTTGTCTTTTTTTTAAAAAAATTATGAAACTTCCCAGTATTTAAGTTTAATGTATGTTTATGCAATATCAGAAAAAAACACGTTACCGCACAGATATTTGTTATTACCTCCCCAACAGCAAGAAATGCGAAACACATATTTAAATTGCTTACATCTAGTAGTTAATTAAAACTAATGTCTAGATGCATGCCTATAATAATAATGGCCAAGGACTAGATAAGTATAAGCTTAAGTTTAACTGTTAAAAACGTTGTTTTCAATTTTGCAATGACACTAAAGTGTTTTTTAATGTTTTATATAGTGTATGAATACATTTTTAAAAAAAAAATATCACTAAATACTCTCTGATAACCATTCTAAT